>JAJONR010002313.1:0-118875 GCA_029582245.1 Solanum etuberosum | reverse complement strand
TTAATTTACTAGAAGTATATTAGTTGTAATTTATAATGAAATATAAATGGGTCTCATCAAAGGTCAAATAATTTCAAATAATTCATTGGTTCGACGTATTTGGCCTTATTACCATTGAATTTTACTTCAATGATTTTGTGAGATATGTTTTATTCGAAGGATTGTAGATTTATACTGAAAATTTCAGTATCAGCAACAGATTTGAAAATAGGCGTAAAATGAAAATGAATCGATGGGTTAGATTGTTTTGGGGTTTGCTAGCTTGGTTCATTATGGACGGGTCGGTTATGACTTATGTGGGTGGGTTAAAAATTCATGTGGACCAATAAATTAATGCCAATTGTTTAATTATTTGACCCACTAATGCCATGTCATAATTCTGTCAAAAGAGGACATTTTTAAACCTAAAAAAAATGTTAAGGGCAATTTTGATCCAATTGATAGAAGGAGGACATTTTTAAATCATTTTCAATACGTTAAGGACGTTTTTAACCCTTTCCCCTAATTTAAATAAATATCTCTTAAAAAATTAAACACTAATATTTAAAAACATATTACTTTTTGGCATCAATGATATTATTTTTTTATTTTAATCCCATATACTAGTTGAAAAGGTTTCAAACTCAACTTCATTGATCACGTCAGTCCCAACTCCCACCAATATAGAATTGGTCCTTGAGCTTATCCACACTGCCTTGCTCCAAAAAGGGGTAAAAGTACACGTATTCATGCCTCATACCACATCAAACATGACACGTTCAACCCTTCATTTCCTTTTACACCAATTTCTAACTAAAAAAAATACTCCAATCTGTCGCTATTTTTACGTAAAATTTGAGATTCAAAACTTTTAAATTATAATGTGAATTTGAATATGCAAGTTTTAAATAATATTTATATATGTAAACCTTATTTTAATTAATTCTCAAAATTGTGATTATGAGGTGTAAATTGGGACAGTAGAAGGGTTTGTTATTGAAATTAGGTAATTTCCAGAAGATATACATTATTATGTCGTTTGAAAAAATAAAAGTAGACCCAATTGACACGCGTTAGTTTTCCAAGTTGCTTCGCTGACCCAGTTCAACGAATTATAGAAACAGTATTGGAAATTTCGTTTCTCCTACTTCCACTTTCCAGATCTTTCTTTAATCCACTTCCCCTATATATATACTCCTGCTGCTTCTGCAACTTCCCACTCAAGTTTTAATTCAACATAAACACACTTCTTACATCAACAAAGCAATACTTTCTTAATTTTCTTGTTAATATTTGTTAGTAATTTGCAAGTTAGAAGCAAGAATCACCAACGATGATGATGTCAATTTTCAGTTCCTTTGATGCCCTCTCTGCTGAACTTTTTGGGCAGAAATTAAGTTTTTCTAAGCCATCTAGCACTGACACAAAACAACAAGGGATTGGAACTGTTGTATCAGATCAAAAAACCGCCGCTTCTCCGCCGGCTACTTCTTCAACTGGTGTTCTGAAGAAGACCGGAGAGGCATCGCCGCCGCCGCCATCTTCGAGGCAGAGGTTCGCGCTGGAATTCGACGGCGTCCACTGTTTTGAAACTATCATTCCCTATTGATTTTTGTTTTTACTAAAATTCCGAGATTGAAATTTCATTTATTCTTGTCTACAATGATTATATGTAAATTTTGGTGATTGATATAATACAATTTATGGATTTTGATATCAGTTCCGTAATTTCTCTTTTTTCTTTCACAGCTCTGTTTTACGTCAGAGTAGAACTCCTTGTTCATATAGGCACACACCTAGAATATCTTGATGTCATCATCTGCATATGTATAAAATTAAATTTTGTTCTTACTGAACTTTGATATATGTATATTAATCCATAATAAACTCAAAAAATCAAATAAAAATATTAATGTTACAATTTTTTTAAAAATTAAATAGTTTAGACCAGAAGCTTGCTTCAATGACCTCCTTTTTAGTCATGGTTGTTCCAGTTTGAAGGCTATTTCAAACTTAATTCGGTTCTCTCCCATTTTCAGCAATCTTTCGATTTTTAATGGAAGAAAGACCCACCAATATTGAGTTGGTCAACGAGCTTATCCGCATAACAACACTATGGCTGGACAATATGCTTTAAAAAGTCCTATCACTCTTTTGGATATAAATGTTTTTCATAATTAAATAATATAATCACAAATTGTTTTGTCAACTACTATAAGACTCTGTTTTATATTTTATAATTTAATTCTCGATAAATAAAGATAGACAAATCAATAAATAATTAGAATTAGGTAGTTATTCAATTAAATGGAGAAGATATACATCACAAAATATATGACCCAAAATAACACGCGTTTGATAGCAGATTGTTAGTTTTCAAAGTTAATTCGCCGACCCACCAATCTTTCAAAAAAGTGTAAAAATTTGCTAACCAATTCAACGAATGGGAGAATAATTTTAGAAATTTCATTTCTCTCCAGTTTTTACTCCACTTCCCCTATATATATATATACTCTTACTTCTGCAGTTCCTACTCAAGTTACTTCTTACCTAAACAACCAATAGTACTTTCTTTGCTTGTTATTTGTTAGCAAACTGCAAGTTAGAAGCAATAATACACCAACGGCAACGATAATGATGTCAATTTTCAGTCCCTTTGATGCTCTTTCTGCTGAGGTTTGTGGGCAGAAGTTGAGTTTTTCTAAAGCACTAACTACTCATGACACGACACAACAAGGTGTTGGAACTCTTGTAACAAATAGCCAAGCAGTTGCTTCTCCAATTGCTGTTCTGAATTTGACGGTGTTCACTGTTTCGAAACTATCATTCCCTATTGATTTTTGTTTTTACTAAAATTACGAGATTGAAAACTGATTATGATATATACAATATTTTGGATTCGGATCATTTGTTTTGCTTATTGGTAAAACTTCAATTTATAATTTCTCGTTTTGTTTTATATCTCTGATTTATTCTTTTCGGCGATCGGCGATGAAATACAATGAACCTATGATTTTTGCAACTGAATTTATTTTTATATCAGAAAGTTCATTATGACTGGTAATATTCATATGCCAGTTTCTTGCAACTTCATTGTCTGTTAGGTGAGATTGCATATAACTAGTCGTTTTTTTAAATGAAAAAATTTGAGGAGAGAACGGTAGATATTAAAATTTCATACGACTTTACAAAATGTATTCAACTTTAATCACGATCTTACAATCGCTTTTGAATATTCATAAAGATCAATATTTTTTAATATCTCATAAGATTTTTTTACATGCTACAAGTTCAAAAATTCAAGCATTCAAGATCAAAGACCACAGAACAAGCTCAACAATCCTTAAATTCAAGTAAAAAAAATTTAAGCTTGAAGCCCTTGCATCCAAAGTACAAGTCAAGAATAAGTTCATCAAAATCAAGTTTAAATGCCCGACGAATCAAAAGATTTGTAGAAATTGTAATACTCATATTTGAAATCAAATAAATACGACTATTGTCTACAAATTCTAGTAGGCTCAATGGGATATCAAATAAAATTCGTGTCGAGAAAATAATAATCAAAATAAAAAAAATATCACAATCACTATGAAACCTCTAATTCACCTTTTCAAGGGTTTGTAAGCTTGATCTTGAATTTTGATGAACTTGTACATTGGATCCAAGGGTCTTCAAGCTTGATCTTTTGAATCTTGATGAGTTTGAACTTGATCTTTATCTTGATTTGTATATGAATTCAAGGGCGTTTGAGTTTGTTCTTGAATCTGATGGTCTTGATCTTGAGTTGTTCTTGAACTTGAATGATTGAATTCTTGAACATGTAGCTTATAAAAAAATCTGGGTGAATTATGGGGTTTTCATGACCGTTTTGTGAATACCGAGAGTTATGGAATATTTGAGATATTGATCTTTATGAATACATATTTTAGATGCCTTTTCAAAAAATATAATAGTACTTTTTATATAAACATTATATAATACTTTTTATATAAACATTTTTATATAGGCATGAACCAGTGTTTAAGGTTGACTAGCCTATAAAAACTCTAATTAGAGTTAAATATATCTTGTAAAGTCTCAACTAAAATTGAACACGTCTGATGATTTGAGAGATCGAGTCTGTGAACCTCTCATGAGTCCTGTTATATATGTATCATGTATGGCTATAATGCACACGAATTAAGTATATGAGTATATTGAATTATTGATAGAGAAATATCGCAGCGGAAATAAACCTTCCACAAGCTTTATCCGCATAACACTGGCTTCCAAAAAAGGGGGTAAAAGGACACGCATCATGCACAAATCAGACGAAACATGACATGTTCAACGTTAATACCTTTTTAATATTAAATGCAGTTATATTCTTTCCATATCCATTTGTTCTTTTTTTAATTTCATTTTAAATATAATATATATTTTGTTATGAAACTATATAAATTAATGAGGAAAAAGTAGGAGAAGAGACAAGACTTATAATTTCTCGTGAAGAGAAAATTGACTTGGTCTCAAAGTTAGGATTTCTAAAACCTAATTTTGAATGTCTAATTTGTAGATCATGTGCCTCGTTAAAAACCTACTATAAAAAAACTTTTTAAAAAATAAAAACTCTAGGTTGCCTCATTAAACCTTACAAGGAAAATACAGTGGGACAAAACCTCGTAAGGAAAAAAGAGTACAGTGCGTATTAACTCCTCCTAATGAGAACATCAATCCAGAGACTTGAA
Source organism: Solanum etuberosum (assembly GCA_029582245.1). Lineage (NCBI taxonomy): Eukaryota > Viridiplantae > Streptophyta > Magnoliopsida > Solanales > Solanaceae > Solanum > Solanum etuberosum. The sequence goes on along the minus strand of JAJONR010002313.1, from coordinate 114,169 downwards.
TCTTTACATTCCATGCTTGTGCACCATCTTCTTGAAAGTTGTAGTTGGTAGAGACTTGATAAAAAAATCAGCCACAGTAATTGTCACTCGAACGAATCTGTTGCACATTGATATCACCATTCTTTTGGAGCACATGTGTGTAGAAAAGGTTTGGCGAAATGTGTTTCGAACTCTCTCCTTTTATGAATCATCCTCCAGGATTAAAGAATTCTGCAAGTTCCTCACTTCAGTTCCTTTAAGCAAATAATCTATTGTCTTTTGAAAACTCAAGAGTTTAATTCGAGTTATCAACTTGCATACCAATATGAAATATTCTTGCTTGTGATCCATATGAGGATTATAAACAAGTATTTCAAAAATATATACTAAGACTATTAAGTTTTTAAAGTACCCACTAGGTGGGTGAATAGGTCCACAAATATCCTCATGTATACGCTCTTAGAACGCAGGGGACTCAATCTCAACTTTTGTTTGTGATGGTCTCACAATTAACTTGCCTTGCTAACAAGGAGTACAAAATTTTTTACCATTTAAAAGAATCTTTAGGTTCTTTAATAGATGTCGATTTGAATTTTTTAAAATTTGTCTCATCATTATAGACTCAAAATGTTTCAGGCGATCAAAGTATTGGAATTAGTAAACTTCTGATTTACTATAGAATGTGCCTCAATTGCACTAATTCTTGTTCAATACAAACCAAAAGATAAAGTAAGGAATTTTTCTATAACACATGTCTGCTTAGAGACATTCTTGGTTATACCACATCCATGACAACGCGACCTTTTTCACGCCTAGGATGATTGGTATACACCTCATCACTTCAGCGAATGCATCTATTTTTTAGCATTTATCAAAAGTTTTCATTCATCATGAATGGAATACAATCAGAGTATATCAAATTATGATAACTTAGTACCTCATTCCACGTTCATGTGCATTATTCAATCACTTTTCTTCTTTCAGACGTATTATGCATTGCTACCACATTCACTTTAGGGAATTGAGCGATTTCAATGGAATAAGTTTCATGACTAATTTTCATCAAAAACACATTATTTTGCCTTAGTCATCATTCTATCATCAATATGGTGCATTGAGATTCAAACTCAACTTCTTATCCATGTAAAGGCTTGTTATGCCATATATAAATTGATGAGACTTAAATCTAACATCTTTCATCACGGTGCACCAATACATAAACATGATGTCTTACCCTTTTGGTGTGATTGGAAATGAATCTAATCGTCTGTCCCTTTTAGTGCGATTGAACATAAATTCATTATCTTATTCTTTTGGTGCGATGAAACTTGAATCAATCGTCTTACCCTTAACCAATAATATAATAAGCAAAAGTGAATGGTGCTCACGTTCGAGACTTGAGCAATATTATCATTTATGGTGGCAATAATTTTGCGAGCAACAATTTGCAAAATCATACGTAGAAAAAGAGAAATCAATTACATGAGAGTTCAAATTAAATATGCAGCAATAATACTTGTGCAAGTAAGAATATAGTGGCCCCGTTGTTGTGCACGCAGAGAAGCCGTATAAAATTTAAATCATTCCGATTAGCAATATTCTCGAAAAAGAACAATCTGACAGCGTGGTCATTCGAGATTTGCAACAGTACAAATAATCAACAAGCAAAATTTGTTTCAGGCCGGCCACGTGAATTCAGTTTATAAACTTTACATATACATCTTGTATCCGAAAAATTACGATGAAGCCAGTCCATAAAAATCATGAAATACCTGTCATCGGAGAATGAGCGATTCATGGTGACAACACGTAATGAAATTATATAAGATAATAAGAAGAAAGTAGAAAGAGGAGAGAGACTTATGATGTCTTTTAAGGACACATTTATTTATTTATAGAGAAAAAAGTGATATTACGGGTTAGGTTCCTGACATTCACTATATTTATAACATATTTAAATTTCTTTTGTAATTTTTTAATTATAACTTTTCGCTTACAAATAAAAATAATAAATCCAAACAACACGCGTTAATAGGAGATTGTGAATTATAGGAAAATTCGTTTCTCCAATCTCCACTTCCACATCTTTCCGATCCTAATTGGGAAAGGAATTCCCCAGGTATATTCCCACTTTTGCAGTTTTCTTTTTTTCCTAATCAAGGATTAATCAGCCTACTTATTGCATAAACCAATTGACAAATCAATGCTTGCTTTCAAATTATTTGTTAATTTGCAAAAGTTAGAACCAAAAGAAAAACACCGACACGATGATGTCAATTTTCAGTTCTTTTGATGCTCTCTCAGCTGAAATTTTGGGCCAAAAGGTGAACCACTCTTGGGCACCGCCCACTTCTGACAACAAACAACAACAAGGTGTATCCGATCGCAAGATCGCCGTTTCTCCACCGTCTACTTCCTCAACCGGTAAACTGAACAAGGCAGAAGAGGCGGCACCGCCGTCATCATCTGCAAAATCTCCGTCGCGCCCACGGCAGCAAAGGAGGCCGAAGTTTGCACCGGAATTGGATGGGGTCTACTGTTTTGAAACAATTCCTCCGTATTGATTTTTTTACATAAACTCCAAAAGATTGAAATTCTTTATTCTTGTCAATTGTCATGATATTATTGATCATATACCCTGCTCCTGTAAATTCAGGAGATTTTGCTCAACTGGAAAGCTACAAGATTGAAATGGTAAGCAGCTAAATCAAATTGTGGCCATGTTACTCTGATGTAAATTCAAGAGATTGACATACTACAATAATACAATTATGTGGAAAATCCACATTGAATTTAAGCCAAGTGCTGGACAAATAATTACTAGTACTAGAAATGAGTGTGGGTCCAAAATAACATTAAGATATTTTTTGCTTTCGATCAAATTCATATATATACCGTTTACCGAGGATGATGATCAACTAGTTGTTGCCCTTTAAAGCACTGCAATTTGTAGTTTCTGTTTTTTAGCTAACATAATTTGTGGGTTAATTGCAACTTAGCCAATTCTACTTGGTTGAATTAGTGGTGTGTGTCAACTAAATTGTGAGGGTCGAGGAAAATCCCAACTTGGACAATTACGTGCATTTCCTAACAAACAGGCCAAATCAAAGCATCTAAGGACCCCTTAATTTGCCAAAAAGTCTATAATTGAAGTTTGGTTGACTGCTTGATCCATAATTCCATATGCAAATTGAACAGCTTTGAGACTTTAATTCACTGACCAGGTCAACAATCCTTTGATTTTGTTATCATAGAAAATCTACCAATATGTATTGGGTATATTGGGTGGCTTGTTGCAAAATGGGGTAATAGATTACAAAAGACACGTTTAAGCGTATGCTTAAACCACGGGAAGCAAGACACGTTTCATCATTATACGACTAACTTCCTATTGTGAATAACCATTAACAATAACTTTACCAAGTATTTCGCATTTACATAAAATTTAAGAAAGTTTCCAACCCTAAAACATGTGAGTAATATAAACTGTCTATTTTGATGCGAATACGAATGATTGATTCCACGAAACATTATTTGGAAATTATAATTTTTTTTATCATTTACCCATAATAGCAATAAAAAGAACATAGGTAAAAAATTTCACTCCACACATTTGAATGAATAAGATTAAAATGTGATACAAGTTTTTAGTAAGATAATGGAATTAGGCAGCTTCCCATTTAATCCGGAAGGAAAAATATCATGTCGTTCCAAAAATAGAAGACTCGCGAGTCGTGACGCGTTCATAAGATAGCGGTCGTTTTAAATAGTTCATAAGATTATAATTTATTTAAAACCACTTTTATGAAAAACTTTTTTTTTTATAGGTAAAATCAAATGACTGATTCCACCAATTATCATATTGGAAATTGAAATAACGGCAACTTGCTTTCTCCTCTTTCCACATACGTTTCCCAATTTTACTTCGGCAACACGGATTCCAAAATTTAACCTCCCTTAATTATAAATACATCTACTTCTCCACCTTCTTTTCTTCATACTCAAGTTTTAACATCGCTTACGCTTCTTACATACACCAATCAACAAAGCAATTCTTTCCCCCAATTAGAAAGAACATTTGCATGAAGATGATGATGTCAATTTTCAGTTCCTTTGATGCTCTATCCGCTGAGATCTTTGGCCTAAAGGTGAACCGTTCTTGGGCACCGGCCACTTCTGACAACAAACAACAACAAGGTCTGGCTCCTCTAGTATCCGATCGCAAGACCGCCGCTTCTCCGCCGTCTACTTCCTCAACCGGTGAACTGAACAAGGCAGGAGAGGCGGCGCCGGCTTCAAAATCGCCGTCGCGTCCACAGCAGCAAAGGAGGAGGCCGAGGTTTGCACCGGAATTGGATGGGGTCCACTGTTTCGAAACAATTCTTCCCTATTGATTTTTACATAAAGTTTAAAATATTGAAATTCTTTGTTCTTGTCTGATGGTAACTAATTAGCCACGGCCTTGTAAAATCGTAAATCACGGAGGTTGATACATCATACAATTATTAAATCTGATGATTCATTTCTTTTATTTACCTGTTTGAACAACTTCAATTCATATTTTTTCTCTTTTCTTAATCAATTATTGATCTTTTCTACAAGAAGAATCAAAGAAAACAGAAGAGGTTGAAAAAAAAAACACCAATATGCTGTGTATTTCGTCTACTGCACGTTTATGTAATTCCACTGTTCTACCCTTTCTTCGAGTTGAACGTACGATGTGATAATGCTTTACTTTTCTCGTCTGTCAAGGCAACTAATATCCCTTAGCTTGGACTTGTATTCTTTTTGGCTCCGGTATCCGATAGCAATTAAATCTGAATTCGCATCTCATTAAAGGGTAAAACAATTAAATCTGAATTTTCAGTCTCATTAAAGGGTAAGGTAAAACGCTCCCAAATAAAAGAAACTCTTTTCCAGGACAATAGTTGTGACTATAAAGGGCGGGGTAATAAGCTCTCCTACAATATGACTCACATGAACAGTAGTCATATGGTAAGAACTACTTGTTGACAGTCAAGTGATTAAGAATCAAAGGCCGCGCTTGTATTGATCGATAATACTCGGCATGTAACATGTAAAAGTCATTGCTTTTATCGATCACTAACACTACGCTAAAAGGGGAAAAAAAAAGATTTATGTACAACAAAATCATCGTACTAATGAAATTATCCGTCATGGCCTTGGACTTGCTTTTTTCCCTATATTTCCAAACCTTTTCGCTACATTAAACAAAAATGTCTTGGGTATGATTCCTTGGTCAAGAGTACAAGCAACAACCAAAGCTCCACCAATGATAAGTAGCTTTGGTATGTTTATACTGCCCTCACGTTTTGCAGGTAAAACCTCTATTTCAGTCCCTGATGATTCCTCATTCCCATCCGTTGACTTCAAATATTCTGGATCAATTTTCGTATTTACTTGGGCCATCAAAGCACAGTGAGAGATCTTCGCGTTAGATGCTCTTGATTTCTGGTAGGAACAAAGTCCGCGTTCAATCTTTCTTACAGCCCCCCACATACCTTGCCTTACCCCAAATTTTGCGATCTCCCATGGGATGCCCATATCTTCGTAATGGAAGAGAAGCACCTCACATGCAGTCAGCTGGCCATTTCCTTCCCTTGATTCCACTATTTCATGCAGTACAGATGGAATTCAGAGTTGACTTTTCAGTCTAAATCTTGTGAGCGACACTTGCAGATAAGTTGATAAGGAATTGCAGGAAATACATGCCCAGTAGGTCAATGTGCATTGTTAAAAAATTGAACAAGATGATGCCAGTCAAGCTAATGCACATGTCTATTCTAATTCATAGTTATGCTAGCTATTTGGGAAAGCAAGAGCATGATAAGTTAATTTCACAACCTGGGAAAGAAAAAGGAATTGGAAGAAGGAAGTAAGGTCATACCAGCTTGAATGAACCAACTTGAATAGTACAGGTCAACACGTCTTGGTTTGTCCTTCCTGGGAATAGTAGGACATGGTACTCCCTGATTAACAAATCACAAGGAAAATCATAATTAGAGGGGACCTCCAAATATAGGAAAATCAGCTCAGCGTCAATTGGAAGAGGATTAATAAACAAAGGGTGCAGCAATTCATTGATTTCTTTCCATTAATTTGTGGGGTTGGGTGGGGTGAAGGGGATGGTTAAATGTTTTCGGGTAGTCCGTTAACTGTGGCATAGAAGGAGAATACTTTCGATGTTTCAGGCCTCTCAAGCTCTGCCCATCCTCCATTTCTCTAATTGAAGTCCAAAGAAGAATTTTGTGGAAGTTAGTGAATCCCAAGCAAGTAAACTGACGTCTTGTGGCACAGAACTATTTTTTTAATATTACGTTTCAAAAAGAATCGTCTTGTGGCTCTTTGTTACTGTATTTCTAGGACCAGCTTAAGTGTCGGTGCCACAATAGGTATGATCTCACAACTAGATAACCTGACAATTGTGCTGCCTAGAGAAATAGGAATTTCCACAAGAGATGCCATCCACTAAACAACTCCAAGGTCTTTGAATGACTCAAAGTTGCATCATAGACTCTGCACCTAATGATATCAGGCAACAATTCTACTAACATATTCATCCATTTCACAGGCCCTAGACCGATTCATTTATGGAAGAACTCAAGCAAACAGCACGTCATCAATCAGACAAATAGGCACAGTGTAAGCATAACATGAGACCAACTTAAACATAGTAATTTGCCACCTCCTTATCGGCTGAATACTTGAAGAACTGAAGAGTCGGAACAAGAAAAACATCTAAATCAAAAGAAAAATGGATCGGCTATATGAAACCATGTTGCTCCATTTAAGCTCATCTGAAAACAATATTATACAAAATAAGAACAAAAGAGGGGAAACTGCTCGAAGTTCTGTACCTTTGTTACACAATAATATGACCTTCCTGACTCCCATATTCGACGAGCAAATATATATTCTCTGTCGCTGCAGAAAAACGGGAACTGCACAAAAAGTATCCAAATGAATTAACTACTTATTAGCTAAACAAAATACTGAGTTAGCAAAAGAGTACATTGCATATTCTTACTTTTCGAACCCAGTGCACTACCATCGTTCCTGTTGTGGGGCACTCTTCTATCGTTTCAGCATGAACAAGCATGTCGTCCCACTTCACTCGAAACTCATCATCCCAAAAGAAGTCCCTCAATAATTCAGGTGTTGCGTCCTCATACACAGTTCGGCTGCAATATTGAGGGGGACCAGTCTAGAAAAACAACAAGGAAAAATCAATAAACAAGCCAGGCAAAGGGGAAAAGATATAGCAATACATTAGACTATAGCCTTTACTACCTCCGGATGACGCTGCCACGCTTGATAGCTCATATTAGGGGTGGAATGATCCATCATGTGTTTCCACGTAGGGCCTCCATCTTTCCTCTCAACAAGATGCCACAAATGATCCAAATCTTCATCTGATATTGGTAAAGTATTCAGCCTCGATGGACTAAGACACAAAAAGGGAAAACAGTGTGAGTAGTGACCTCATCCAATCAAGATGAAACCAAAATTATTGAAAAATTCTCGAACTCGAACAACCAGAGTCAGTATTGTACTGTATTGTTGGTTTGAATGCAATGTTTGTTTCGATTGTTACTTAAATTTTACTATATCTATAGTATCATATCGTCAAATCCATGTTCCATAACCACAAAAAGTATGTAACAACCGATTTGGTATTATAGCCTCATTATCTATCTTTTTCTTCTCATATTATCTTTGTTTGTTATAAATTTGTCCATCATATTGCTCATGTGTGACACTATTTAACGGGAACCGACACAATCTATCCAAACATTATAAACATCAAGACAGCACAATATAATATACAATCTGATAAATTAAGCAACGATACGTAACAACCATCCATAACAAAGCATAAACTTTTACATTTGAAATAAAGAATAGAGCTTACCCACTGTCAAATTGTTCAATCTCTGAGCCAGCATCCGCATAAGCAGCAAAACTAGGGGTAGGAGCGTTGGAGGAGTGAAAGCTCTGGGGTTTGGAGGTAGAAGGAACCAACGCAGAGGGGGAAGAAGGTACTGAAAAATCAAATTTACAATTCTTCCAGGTAGCCCATTTAGGTTTCCAAATCCATCCCACCGTAATACCCACAAGAAAAGCAATCCAAACAGGACCAAGAAACACCATAATCTCTACAAATACTGCACCTATCGTGGGTCTTTCAAGAATCTCCAAAAATTCCTCAACTAACACCATCCTACATCTATATCAAATTAACCAAAAAAAAAAAAAGTAAAATATAAACAAATACAAGGGATAAATGGATTACCCAGAAAGGTCAAAGAAGATGAATATTTTGATTTAGAAAAGGAGATGAAAGGTGGAGAATGGGTAAATCTATGGTGGTGGGGAATTTATTGTGGTGTGAAGATACTTGAGTAATGGATAAAATGCGAGAAAGAAGGAAGGATGATTTGGTTGTTTGGATAAGAAGAAGATAGGATAATGGTCATTGTGGACTGTTGGTGCGTTAAGAGTGGAAATCTCGAGGGGAATCGGGTGGGGACAAAACGACGGAGCATCCTATGTCGGTGTTTTCTGTTGTAGAAAACGCCGCACTGTGAGGCCAATTGATACTCTCTACTTGCTTTATTTTTCATTTGGTTTTGGTAGTTGGTATTACTTTTTTTAAAAAAAAATGGTAGGTGTTTGGAATTTGGACCTACAACTTGGAAGCATCATTTCAAGTTTTGATATTAAATAAAAAAATTATTTATGAAATTTGTTCAAAATTTTCGATTCAAACAATCATGATTTTAAATTTTTTAATTTATATTTGACGTAAGTAGATTGTCGTATTAGGTGAGGATTTTATTAGAGGGTAGCTAGTGACTACTGCTATTGAATATTGAATTAGTAAATTTTTTGTAAAATCATTTGTAAAATCACAACTATGATATGTGTACACTTACTCTTTTGTTTAAAGATTATGGCACATGACAGTTCAAATTGAAAAATAATTTCACTTTGGTAAATCTAAGTAAATTAATATTAGGTTAAAAGTTAATATTAAAAATTAAAATTTATTATTGTATAAATTAATTTATTTCATCCATGACATTCATCATCTTCTTCCCCATTGTTTCGTCTTTATCGTGATATCGACTTGAAAGGGTAGAATTTGGAGTTTTCAAGAAGTAAATTAAAAATATAGTTACAAAAATTAAAATTAATGTTTCGGCAAAAGAACTAAAAAACTTGTTATATATGTCAAGCGGACGAAAATTTTATGAACAAACACGCCTAGAGCATTTTTAGACAAACATTTGCTCTAGTCAACGTCTAGGTGTGTTTCACTTAATATTGTGTGATAGTTCAAGTAAGAAACTCACTCTCAATAGCTCAAGGACGAAGATATCATGATTTCATATGAAATCACATGTCCAAACGCCTACTTATAAAAGGAACACGAACATATGCAATTTATTAATTGACGACTTAAGATATTTCGATGTTTCATTTATGAACGATAATTTACTTATTTGATAAAATTATATAAGAGTTGATATCTATAAACATTTCGAAACAATTTATGTATAGGTTATTTGATACTTAAATTATGGGATGTTGTTACTATCCTCTAAACTATTACATTTTCAATATAAAAACTCACTGCAATGCCAAGTAATACACGGAGTAACTTCTCTCTTTATTATGTGCGAGAATTAAAAAGTATAAAAAATAAGTCGAAACCTACCCCATCCATATTGGATTTACTTCTAATTAATTTAAATGGCGTTAACCCAACGAAACACGTGAAAGGTAAGTACTAAAAATAAAAAGTTGGATTAAATACGATTAATGTAATTATAATAGTTCAGTTGATTAATTATTCTAATTCAACCAATTTCTCCAGCAGTAGAGATAGTACTTTAATTACAGATTTAATCGAACTCAAAAGCTTTAATTCAAATCTTAAATTTGTAAAAAAAGTGCTAATCTTGTTAATGATGGTAGAATTAGTTGACTGTTAATCACAATTACTGCTACTATATATAGTATTTGTCTGCTCTTCCATTTTCCCTCCTACCACTTACCAGCAACGTGTCAGCTTTGCCATATTTCAATTTCCACACCGATGGCAGCTTCTACCTTTGTCTCTGCAACAAGCATGAACTCTCTCTGTAAACCCTAAGCTCACCTCTTTAATTTCACTGTCCACAATGCTCTGTTCCATTTCTACCCAGAAATCGGCCGGTTCAAACTGGCTAGACCGGCTCCGATCATCAAAGGGCTTCTCCTTTGCCGACAACCGCAATCTCGAACAATTTATCACTCACCAGACTCCTAATGGATCTGATTCTCTTCCTCCCAGCACCGAAACTGAGATAAGAGACAGTAATAATAATACCGGTTCGGAATCCAGCTCGGATCCAATTCGGCCCGTAAACGAACCGGTCCTCCATAGGGACCAAGCTCCGGCAGCACCACATAACAGTGGAGACAACGAAGAACTGTGTAGTGTAGTTTCGAATGTTCTCTCCGAGCTATTTTGTATGGGGGAGTCAACTAGTTTCCCTAAGTTCAGTGTGAAAAGGGGCTCCCGCAAACAGACGAACCCTAGGTTTTGTGCTTCGTCGGAAATCAACAGTGATGCGGTAGTCGAGGGTGGTCAGAGGAAAGAAGAAACTGAGTCGCTGGACAAATGTCGGGTGGTAATAAAGGATTCTCAGGTCAAGCTATTAGAGCAGGGCCATAATTTGAACTTAGCGGAAGAGGAGGACAAGTCCAACGCCAATTTGATGGGATTTTCACGGACTGAAGTAATGGTGATAGATACGAGCTGTGCACCGTGGAAATTTGAGAAATTGCTTTTCAGAAAGAAGAACGTTTGGAAGGTTCGTGATAAAAAAAGTAAGACGCTGAATTTGGGGAAGAAGAAGAGGAAAGCTGACGTGACAAGTGAGGATGCTCGTGGCGAGAAGAAACAGAAGTTTATAAGCGGGCATGATGGTTATGCTGCAAAAGGGAGAGAATGCAAGTCTTCAGTCTGTGAAGTAAGTTCAATTAAACCAATTATGCTACTAGTGATCATGTTTGGTTATATGCTTGTTTGGTAGTACTCAGTAATTAAGATCCTTTTTATGGAATGTGATCAAATACTGACATCTATATATCACATGCTTCGTGTTACTGATGGAAGTTTTTTAATGATGTAGAGTTCTTGTTATTTTATGTTTCAATAATGCAAGAAGCAAGTTAAATCTTCCATATCTTCGTGGTTCTCAGATGGATGATGTAGTAAATGCACATGTAGAATGTATCTGCATATCAATTAAGCTCATATTGCTTTGATGTAATGGAACTACGCATGCCCAATTTAACAATGGCTAGTGATATGGTCATACAACCTATGACCTACATATTCGATCTTGGTTTCACTTCACAAGTGCATTGTGAATTAGAACGTTGGTCACAATAGATATATGAACGCTTAATTATATCAAGCTAGCAAATATGTTCCAACTTTCTTTGCGTTAAGTTGCTTGCTTATCAAAAACAGTAGATACAAGTAAGTGTAAACTAATTATTGAAAAGAGTATTCTCGCCATCAGTATATTGTTTAATCTTGGCTAGGGTTTACAATATACTGGAGCTACTTTAGGATGACCGAAGCATACCATGTTACTTTCTAAAGAAGGCTTAATTTTTAGTGCATAAACTTGCCATCCTTGTGCAAATGGACTATCCTTTGCTGTTACTACTATATCAAGCATTTTTATATGGATTTCAAGTTCCAATTGAAGTGTAAACTCTGATCATGTATATTACTTATTAGCCTTCCGTTTGAAAATGATGATAGTGGGTCGCTATGCTGCTATTTCTAAGTCATGTTTATCATTAACTATACTTCATGTTTTTATCAAAACATTCACCACATTAATGTGTTGGAGCTTTCCTCTCTGATATTTATGGTAGCTCGTATGCCTCTTGCAACGTTGTGGGGTTAAATTCATTTCTAGTTGTGCTGTTCTCTAAATGAAAATTTTCTTCTTTTGTGTTACAAAATGGTCTATTCTTTGCATTTTTTTTTTTGGTATTATGCTAAGTTGCTTGGACTCTCCAAAATTGTTGCCGCACCCGAATCGGATCCTCCAAAAATGCACTTCTTTTGGAGGATCCGACACGCACCCGTCAACATTTTTGAAGAGTCCAAGCAACATAGTTTTTATGAACAATGTATAGTTATTTCTGACTGTTTTGCTTTTTCTAAAGACCATATTTGGTATGTACTGCCAAGTGTGGCTTCTTTAGCATCTGATGCATAGTTCCGACCTGTATTATTCAGTTTGGTTTGCAATAGAATTGCAAACTGCATTATGTCGGATCGTGAAGTTTTGTCTGGTTGTACGAACTTCATCTATTTCTATTTCTTTCCTTAGAATGTTGCAAATGTATGGTATGCGACATTTTTATTAAACTGGCTTCAAATCAGATTGATTCACCAATGACAAAAATTGTAGTCAAAATGATGGAATTTGGGGTATATGGTTCTTTGCTAGAGAATTAGCAGGATCGTTTCTTTAATTCCCATTGAAATGGCTTAGAAATTAAAAAATTAGGTCTTGGGCCTAGCTCACACAAGATAGCTCAAAGTGAGGAGGATTGTCCAAATCTGATAAGGAAACCACCCATCTCATTAACCTCCGATGTCGGAGCCCAACATTGGGTGAGATGAATTCTGCTATTATACCATGTAAAATTAGGTCTTGGGCAATCTTCCTCCCTTTGAGCTAAGCTTTTGGGGTGCCAATTAGGCCCAATACCTAATTTCACAAGGTCAGTGAATATGATCTTATTTTTTGTTCTTCACACCGTTTGTCTCTTTATGAAGACGCTGAGATTAGTAAGAACATGGCGGGTCTCAAATAGGGATGTCCCTTTTTGCCGAGATATATTTTGCTAAATAGTTAGGAATACTAGTTATGTCCTTATTGGTAGATTCATTAGTGCTAATTTCTTTAGGTCAATCTTATCATTATTTACTTGCATATTGAGACTTATATTTGCACATAAACAATAAAGCACACAAGATTTTCTGTAAGCAATGTCACATTTTAAAATGAGTAGAACACTATAGCATCATATTAAAAATTAACAAAACACAATTCACGTATATTCCTCTTAACTTTTCTTGTTTTTCATTTGTGAAATGTATTTAAAATAACTTCATTAGAAATAATACCAAGTACTTTTTTTTATATAGGGCACCAGATAATCACTAAAAACTCATTGTTCATTTGATTCCGCAAATCATTCTTTATCAATTTCATTGGCGAGAAAATAGATGAAAGGAAAAAGGAAAAGGAAAAGAAAGAAAATAGCATAACTCCATCCTTCTCTCAACCTCCAAATAGTTTATTGTCCAAAGAGTCAACAAATGTTATTCTAGTCTAATGTTCTATGTTTTTGTCAACCTTCAAGAGGTCAGCGGCACGAACTGAATGGCTGGACATGTTCCTTTTGTAGATGAGGCGCAAAAATCTTAAAACAACAAATGAAGCTGCTAGCTTCGACCACATGACATCTAGTTGAAAATTGAGGCACCCGACCATATGAGCTGTGTAGCTCTTGGTTTCAACTGTCAAACGGTGTCATTTTACTCAGTTTATCTACTTTATGTTTCTTCCTTTTCATTATACAGACATTTAGTAAAATTTTCCGACGAAGCGGTATCATTTTACTCAATTTATCTACTTTCTGTTTCTGCCTTTTAATTATATAGACATATTTAGTAAAATTTTCCGACAAAGCGGTGACACCGCTTGGCTTAAGATAAATCCACCCCTGCACATAAAAATATAACACAAACAGATTGTCCCGCGTGTATAAAATAATTATGTGGAGACATATATTCAAAATTGTTACTGTAGAAGTCTGTGATCTTGAATTCACATGCATAAAGGAATGAGAAATTTGATGGACTATTCTGTGCATTTAAGTAGTGCAGGGGTTGGTGTATAGATATTAGGCATTGTTGTAAGACCAGGTACCTAGTGGTTATCAGTAGCCGTTTTGGTTCTACCAGAAGAATATTGTTCAATCGTCTTTTAAGTTGTCTTGACTTGTACTGTCTTGTGCAGAAGCTTCAGTTGGATGATAAATTGGAAGGAACTTGTAAAAGGACATCTGATTCTGTTGGCCAGGCTACCAAAAAGAAACAAGGGAACTTGTAAGAATTTCTTAAGTTGTAATTTCTGTTTTCCTTGTGGGCTTTCTCGAGTATGTGATCTATGCTAAAAGGTCTGACAATATTTTGTGCATTTCACAGAATATTGAAGAAGGCATCTTCATCAGTTGTTCTAATCAAGAGCATTCCAACAAGTAAGAAAAACGGAACAGGTTTTGCTAAGAATTCTCTGAAGCCATCTCATCGACAGTGTCAGGCTCAATAATCAACCAAACATTGTTGTCTGATTGCAAATTCATCTGTACCTTGCCATCTTTGGCATATATTTAAGCATGCCATTTTCCAGAAACAAATACTCCATTATATAAGATGCTGAGCGGAGCAGGAAGAATTGTATAAATACCACTCACTGTGCAGAGAATTATAATTGTACAATTTTTTGTTGATGTAACACACTGTTTTGGTTATCAACATTTAAGCTATCATTGCTCAAAGTCAAATACGTTCAGTCAATTTTCTCAAAGATATAATTTTTCTTGGAGTTGTGAAGTTACTGATACAGGCTACTCAAACATTTGCAACAGCTGATAGGTAAATCTGTTTGAGGACTAGTCCAGTCAAGTACCAGCTGAAGCTCCCATTTTGGCAATGTAACAGCTTCTTGGTTTGCCATCTATTCCCTATTTAAATTTTTTAGATACTAAGTAATTGTTTTCCTTTGGCTGAGGGTAACTAATGGTGTTTCTGTGTGTTGTTTTGCATTTTCCTTATTTCTATTCTGAAAGAAGCACTTCCTTTTTCTCTCCCTAAACTTGACGTAGAAGTGAACTTTGGTGGTTACAACTAGACATTGCTTAGTCTTACTGATGAATATCAACCACTTTTCGGCGGATCACAGGACTATGTAGAATTGGACTATTGTGGCCTCTATTTTAGCTTAATTTTTGAAAGCATCAGTTGGGGCTGCTGCGTGACTGGAAAATGTCGGAAAACCATACTTTGGTCCGGAGAGATTAGTCATGATTTATAACAAATGTTATTTTCTTAATGAGACAAGTAAATAAAATAGAGGCGATGCAATCATTTTTTATATTCAAATTACAAATGATAATAGAAGATTATTTCCTCATTTGGTTCTTGTTCTAATTTTACTATTAACAAATTACATTATTCATTATCATATACATATATTTCCTTTCCTTGTTTGACTTAAAATACCATTAGTTAACAGTTGGACCATATTCTAGGAAACATTGTTTAGTATTATCTTGGTTTGATTAAATCTGAATTCATGCCAAAAATCTCAAAAGATTATTCCTTATGGGGAATTAAGAATAAGAAAATATTATCACTCTATCATAATTCTTATTGGTAATATTATCATGAGTTGGTTTACCCACTCACTAAGACAATTTTTTCCAACATTTTTTTTTTATGTCAATATTTACAAACGTGTAAAAATTGTTTGAAATTAACATACTTTGGCGCGCCTTGTATATCTATAACCCAAATGATAAAATAATTTACCAAGTAGTGTACTAAATTTGGTTTTTGACCCGTTACTAGACACTTTGGAGCAACAGCTTTAACTATCATCATCTACCTTATCGCCAAGCAACTGGCTGCAGTGCTGCCTCCTTTGCTACCATGTCGACGCCCACCAAATCTTTTCCTCTTTCGCCTTCTCCTTCCTGTTTATCTCGGGCTTTATCTCCTCCCATACGAACTCTCTTTCCTCCAGCGTTGCTCCCTTCTCAGAAACTCACATTTTCCCCACAGAAACAAGATAAACTACCTTTACACTTTCTGGTTCCTCAAGAATCCACGCTTTTACTGCTCAAATGCAACGCCCTCGCCATCAACGACAGCTCTACAAATTCTTTCGTCGATTCCGGTGAGTTTCTTTCTCTCAGGTCAAATATCAAACACCTGATGTGTTTCTATCATCCCCATTTCTTTGACTGCTCTTGAATGGTCTCTTTTCTCAGGGGTGATGCTATTTTCACTCTTTCGAGAAATTGGGTTCAATGAGACTGATACTGAAGCTCTTTTGGACGCCCACCCGGTAATTAACCTGACGCCATTCGAATCTATACGCACACGAATTCATTCTTTGCAGTCCCTTGGAGTCAGCGGTCTTGCTCTTTCAAGATTGATTGTGAAAAGACCAGATGTTTTAACAGCTGTGGAAATTGATGGCCTTGTTAGTTTTCTTCTCAAGGGTGATTTGGAATTGGCAGGAAAAATCAAATCTTCACAGATTGAACATCTTTTTAACTCAACAGAACCAAGGTTTCTTGCAGGATTTGAAACAAAGGTTAGATTGTTACTCGAACTTGGGATTACCCAAGACACAATTGTTCACGTTCTCAACAATGCCAACTTAACAAAGGCATTTTGTCTCAAGTCATTTGAAGATATAGAAAGAATGCTTACTTTCTTGAACCGCTTTGGTGGTGGTGATTTGATCCTTCGCCGACCAGCACTTCTCAATTATGACCTTGACGCCCAGTTGATTCCCAGGGTAGGGTTCCTCTTGGAGCTGAGTGGGGGTGATGAGACCGGAACTGCAACTGTGTTGCGTAAGTTGCCATTTGTTGTAGCATACAGTGTTGATCACTTAAAAGATCATGTAGAGTTCTTGAAATCATATGCTGGCTTAAGTGAGGAGGAGATTTTTCGAATTGTTTTAGTTTATCCCAACATGTTTAGTGCCAGCAGGAAAAGGAAATTGCATCCTCGAATTGATTTTCTTAAGCAATGTGGGTTGAGTTCACATGATATATTCAGGTTCTTAATAAAAGCTCCTTTATTTCTAAGTCTGTCATTTGAGGGGAATCTCGCTTACAAGCTGGTCTTTTTGGTGAAGATTGGGTATAAGAAGAATACTAAGGAGTTGGCTATGGCAATGGGAGCTGTTACCAGGACTAGCTGCAAAAATATGCAAGAAGTTATTGGCGTATTTTTGAACTACGGCTTGACTTTTGATGACATTCTGGAGATGAGCATGAAACATCCACAGGTATTACAGTACAATCATGAGTCACTGGAGGAGAAGATGGACTACTTGGTTGAGGAGATGGGTCGTGAAGTTGGGGAGCTATTGGCTTTTCCTGCATTTCTTGGGTACAAGCTTGACGGAAGGATTAAACACAGGTATGAAGAGAAAAGAAAGATCTTAGGGGAAGGCATGTCGCTCAATAAACTTCTGAGTGTGTCTGCAGCAAGATTTTCAACGAAAAGCAAGAGGAAGCAACGAGCTCCTGCCGTTAGTGGCCTCGATGAGATGATGACTGATTGAAATGATTTTTGAGACATTATATGTTGTTATAATCATGTGAAAATCTCTATTAAATGTTAAACCCAAAGGTTTGATGGTTCCGTTAGATCAATTCAGTTTTGCGGATTCCTGGTTTTGTTCTTCTTTCCGAGTACGGGACGTGCCTATGGACATATTTGCAGAGGAATGGAAGAAATATGAACAACACCTTCTTTCATTGGCTGAGCATTGGATGTTGAGGTATTGGTGTTCTTCATGGCTGAGTAAGGACATGATTTTAACTTTTAGGCTGTCTTTCTAGAAAGGTTTGGTGAGCGTCCTTGCGCTATTCGTAAATAGGGCTTCTTATGAACTAGTGATCGTACATTAGTGCAAGTTCTCAATACATACAACAGATAGTTGACAGCACATTGAAACTGCTATTCCTGTTGACGATGTACTACAGAGCTGCCAATCCCTTTGATATTGACACTCTTTAAAATTGTAAATCAGTATCATATATTGCAAATTCTGATTTATCTTATGCCTATATTTCCTTTTAAAATATGGTGCATATGTGCTTTTCAAGGACAAATTATACAGCTATACTAGGAAAAGACTGACATTGTGGATGTTGTTTTGAATTTTTTGTTAATTTAAGTGTCATTGTTTTCCGTGATTTGATCCTTGAAAATCGAGTTGGCTTCCTGATTCCTACTCTTCTTTTAGATTTGAACTGATGCACAAGATTGAATAATTCCTTGACTGTATGAATCATATTCTTTTGCTGGAGAAACAATAACCTTGTGGATTTTTGGCAGAATAGCTGTGTTCCATATAAACCATAGATTCATCTCTTCTCCTCATCAAATGGGCTTATCTTAAGCAACCATGTCAGAAACATCATAACACTGTGGCCATTAAGGTGGTTTCTTTATTTTTTTTGTTTGGATCTATCTTAATGTTGGCAATGGGTTTTCGGTGTTCATATAAAGTTCAAGACTCATTTCTCAACAGTGAAGCCTTACCCGCTGGACCTCTCCAGAGTCGTATATTTTGATGTCCATGGCAGAGATTTCATTGAAGATGTTTAGTAAATACATTTCCACCAAAAGTTGCTTGATTTTAAGTGAAGTCATTTACGAATTTGACTTATTCTGATATCTTTTGGGAGGGTTTTATGTTGAACACATTTTGACATCTGTGCTGTGCATTGATCACATTCTTCTTCATTAACACATTGTTGTTAGTATTGCTTCGGTCAACAAAGCAAGTTGTAAGAATTGCAGTAGTGCATGAAACCAGTTTCTTTGACATTGGTGTATGATGCCTTCGGAAAAAAAAAGAAACAAAAGAAACATGGTGTATGATGTCCTAACTGGTCTTGGTATTTCTTTTCTTTTGAGGATACTACACAACTGCTTTCTCTTTCTTCAACTAGATTAACTTTAATCTGTGACTGTCTATTCAGCTGTGAAAATTTAGTTTACCTCTAATTTCTGTTTAGTCCATATTGACTTGTAACTAATTAAAATGATTAAAAGAAACTCTGCAGAAGATATGTTGGTTGATTTCTTGAACTCTCGAACAATCATTTCTGGATGAACATGAAGTTGTGATATTTCCCTCTTTCTGGTAAGCCATCTGACACATCCTTCCTTTTTCCCTTGAAAAAAATGAATCAGCACTTTAGTCTTTTGTTGCAGCTTTTATAAAAAAAATTCCACAATAGAATTTGTAGCAGCTGGGGCAACCTTTTTAGTTTTCATGATTAAGTCATTCTTGTTGGCCACACCAGACTCTTAGATCTCTTGGTTTTTTTGGATAACTTTGGTGTCATATTCCACTGTATACTTGCATCCTTTCTGTTTGTACATGTATGAGGCAACTCTGTCCATTAAGGCGGATTTGATCCTGCTCTCCCATGGTTCTCGTTCCAATGGGCACACCTTTGGTGAAATGGATTTTAGATCCTTCTCAGGGTTTGACTATTATAAGTTACTGATCTTGCCATAATTCGGTCTCACCTGTCTGGTAGGATGTGCAAAAACTTCTGCTTTCTTAAACTTAAATTGTTCTTTTTTATTTTTAGTTTCATGACATCTTTTCCTCCTCCATTCCTATTGTTTGACAGTATTGGAGTTTTCTTTCAAAGACGCGCCCTTTTATCTGTCTTGGTCTTCTAATTGAATAGCATCTTTTTTTCATTTTAGCTAGCTGCTTGAAGCTCCTAGTTCTTAACTTCTTATAAGCAGTATATGGAGGAAAGAAACTGGATGATGATTTTGACAAATATCCACTTGTAGTACTGCTAATTGGAATATAACCAGCGTTTGCAAGGTAATTGAAAAATAGTCACAAACTTATAAAACAGCAATACACATGTTTCTTCTTCTTCCACAGCAAACTATAGAAGTTTTACTTACAGAAGTGACTATTTTTCACCAAAAAATTCAACTTTGGTGGGAGTGGGAGGGAGGATCCATAAGGAATTAATTCAGGGTAAATATCCAATGGGCCAAGAGCAACTCAATTTTTTGTCTAGCCCAAGAAATCTTGATTAGGTAAACTTTGTTACTAGTGTTTATTCTGGGCTCCAAGAAATATTACTGGAAATTTTTGGCCAAGCATAGGAGATTTTTATTGCCATGGAATTTGCCTTTTAGGGAAACACGTATATATTGACGGTATATTAATTGAGAATTAAACTCTTATTCATATGGTGAGAGTTCAGTAGTCAACTGACTGAACTACTAAAATTCCCCTAAATAAGTGAGGTTTCATAATTCTTCGAAGATGGTTGCAGTGGTCTCTTCGCTAAACTAGGTATTTGTGGGTGGATCTATGTGTATGGGTAGGGGTGACACGACACCCAAACATATCAGTCGAATCTCTATATACATATGTATTATTAAATGTTTCTCTTGCCTCCCAGTCACAAGAATTCACATTCGCTGGGTAGATGTCAAGAGCACTATCTATGAGGCCATTTTAAATTTTAGTTGACCTCTTTCCTTCTTCCAACAATTTCTCTTCATCAATTATCTAAATTATTTGGATACATATGAAAAAAAGAAGTTAAACCATGATATTTAAAATTTGTTAAAGATTTTAATTCACAAAATAGATCATGTTGCAATAAGAAACAACATGAAACCGGATTGAAATCTCATTTGATTTTTGGGCCTCCTTGGACGGTATGTTATTTTAAATTGAAACTTTTACATATAACTTGGTTTCTACTAATGAAACTATGAATGTGAAATAATTGGACATCTTTATATTTAGTTTGTTATATAAATTGTGAGGTATTTATGATGACAAATTGTTATGTCATCATTGAATCATTTTGTCTTTGTGCCAAATTATCATAATTATTTCATTTTTTGTTCGATCTATTTATTTATATATATATAAACCGAAAAGATGAATATCTGAACAGAAGTCAAAGTTGATCAAATCGATCAAATATTTACCCTATTTGGATCTTGTAAATAACAATACATCTATATTCAAAGCGATGTAGCACCCTTAACCTTTAAATTCTGGATCCACTTTCGATTATTGTGTACATATTTTCTAGAATTATTCTAATTTATCCGATTGAATATTGAGTTACTTACCTAAAAAAACATGGATCAATTCTCACTCAATATTTTTTCCTCAGTTTTTAGTGGTGCACTTCATGTTTGTGAATGGTTCAAATTAGCTAATGGCCATATTTATGAATCACATGGTTCCAATTAGTGTGGTCATATAATCAATCACATCTAAGTTTGGTGGTTACTGAAGTGAACCTCTCTTCGTGTGAAAACCTCGTGGATATCCCACAATAATAGAGAACGCACAACTTACAATAATGTTGTCCGAAGAAAATATAATATCTCATGTGTCCTAATTTATGTGTTATTTTTATTATTCAGTATTAAAAAGAAAGTTACATATTTTTATTTGACAATTATATAATGGCGCCAATTCAATTTTACCCTTATTGATCCCACTTACAATTTTATTATGAAAAAAAATCAATCAAAAATAAGCACCAAAATGACTTTAATAAATATAATAATTTTTTTTTTTTTTTTTTATATTCTATCGTTTAAACGATACCACATAAATTAAACGATACCACATAAATTAAATCACAACATCATATCACCATCAAATACTTTCTTCAGTCCTTGGAAGGTAATCGAGGGAAAAAATAAAGCTGATTAATTCCTATGGTTTCCTCTATACTTGATATTCCGAAAACAGGAAGGAAGTAACATATCACAACGTTTTGTTTTCGTCTATGTTTCTTCTAATGCAGTCAAGAGGCAGCAAAGGAATCTATCATCTACAGTTACAGACATGGCTTTTCAGGCTTTGCAGTTAAGTTAACAGAAGCTCAAGCCAAAAGGATTGCAGAATTACCTGATGTGGTCCATGTAGTTCCAAATCATTTCTACCAGCTGCACACAACAAGGAGCTGGGATTACCTTGGACTGTCCACATACTCTCCTCCGACAAACCTCCTTCATGAAGCCAACATGGGAGATGGTATCATCATAGGTGTCCTTGATACAGGTTTTCCTCTCCATTTTTTTCTACGCGCGCTCATAGAATTTTTTAATGAAGCAAGAAAATAATGTGTTCTGAATAAGTTTAAGAACTCTGGTAGTTATTTATTTATGTCAACCAAATGAAGTACAAAGTTAGTTGTTATTTTTTCACATGTCTAAATATACACAAAATGCAGGAATATGGCCAGAAAGTGAAGCATTCAATGACAAAGGCCTAGGACCAATCCCTTCAAGATGGAAGGGCCGTTGTGAGTCTGGTGAAAGATTCGATCCAGCTAAGGCATGTAACAGGAAACTAATTGGAGCAAAATACTTTATGAAGGGTTATGAAGCATCTCATGGAGGGAAATTTGATCATAAAATTGAGTTTGAATCACCAAGGGATAGAAGTGGACATGGCACACACACGGCAAGCACTGCCGGTGGCTCCTTCTCACCAAATGTGAGCTACCATGGACTTGCTTATGGTACAGTCAGGGGTGGTGCACCCAAGGCTCGGATTGCTATGTATAAAGTGTGCTATAATGGTGGTGGATGCAATTTTGCCGATGTAATAATGGCCATCGATCAAGCAATTCATGATGGAGTTGATATTTTATCAATGTCCCTTGGCGCCGAACCACCTCTAAGTCCTGATGTTGATTTTACTGACGGTGGTCAATTTGCATCCTTGTCTGCTGTCACACATGGAATTACAGTTGTTTCTTCAGCAGGAAACAAAGGGTCACTTCCCCAAACAGTAGGTAATATATCACCATGGATGCTGACTGTGGCAGCTTCTAGTATTGATAGGTCCCTTCCCACCCTCATTACATTAGGAAACAACCGGACTTTCATTGTAAGTTCTCTTACTTGGTTAAAAACTTTATCTTTAACTAGAATAACAAAACACATATGAAAGATATTAATTATGTTATGCAAACGTCAATATATGTAGGGTCAATCCCTGTATACTGGAAAGGAGACTGCTTTTCTCAACATTCAGTATATACGGTATGTTTCCTAAACAAGACTTTCGTTCTTCTTGTTTAAGCTACAATTCTTGAGTGTCAATTTGGTATTAGTTTGACTTCTAAAGAGGTTTTTTTCTCTCATAATTTCATGTATTCATTGAATTTGAAGCTATTGCGAAAATTTTACTCCCAACGATACATCTGTGGCTGTAAAAGTGGGACTTTGCTTCCTTTTAGGCAATGAGTTGAGTTTATCATCAGTTATTGAAGATTTTAGGGAGAGTGGTGGCTTGGGACTTATTGTTGCTAAGAGTCCAAGCAGAGCTCTGGAAGTGTTAACTTTCGACTTCCCTAGTGTTGGTGTAAGTTATGACATTGGAACTCAAATACTCAATTACCTCAGATACTCCAGGTAAATGAACATATCCGATATTCTTTTCCTTCAGCTACAAAGATATCTTTCATTACTGGTGTTCAAAAATAATTGTTAATGTAGGAAGCCACGTATAAAACTAAGCCCTGCCAAAACTCATGTTGGAAAACCTGTTTCAACGTATGTTGCTTCCTTCTCCTCTCGAGGCCCCAATTCTATTGCCCCTGCCATACTTAAGGTGGTGTGATGTTATTACATTTTGCCTAATCGCCACAAGAATATTCCAGTACTGTCATAAGAATTATTCGTGCTTCTAAATAAATAATATTGGATATTGCATGCAGCCGGATGTAGCAGCTCCTGGAGTACTTATATTGGCTGCTGTTCCTGGAGAAACTCCGTATGAATTTTATTCAGGAACGTCCATGGCAGCTCCTCACGTATCTGGCATTGTCGCGTTACTCAAGTCCCTGCACCCAGATTGGTCCCCAGCTGCTATCAAGTCCGCAATTATGACAACAGGTCTTTGGAAATCACATTTCTCTAACAAGCTTCCAGTTATTAGTAGTATCATTTTGTCTTAACTAGAAAATCTAATGTTAGAACTAATGATGTTAATACAGCGGGGGTAAAAGACCCTCATTCAGGGTTACCAATTATCGCGGAGGGAATGCCATTTAAGGTTGCTGATCCATTTGATTTTGGTAGTGGACTAGTGAATGCAAATGCTGCAAATGATCCCGGCCTAGTCTATGATATGGGAACCTTTGATTACATTCTTTATTTATGCTCGATGGGATATAAGAGTGATGACATCAACAACATCATTGACGGAGCTGCATCTTGCCCACTCAAGAGGCCTTCGATTCTTGATGTCAATCTTCCATCTTTAACTATACCAAATCTCAAAGGCACAGTCGGTGTGAGAAGAACAGTCACCAATGTCGGACCAGAGAACTCTAAATATCAAGCCATCATTGAGCCTCCACCGGGCATTACCATAAAAGTAAAGCCTGAAACTTTGATATTCAACTCGGACACCAGTAAAATCTCTTTCTCTCTCACCATTTCAGCAACTCACGAATACAACACAGAGTTTGAGTTCGGGAGCCTGACTTGGAGTGATGGGGTGCACCAAGTAAGAATCCCTATATCAGTGAGAACTGAGTTCCCTCAACTTGTTTAATTTAGCCACACTACAGGCTACAATTTGCTAATTTATCACTATTTTAGATCTATGAGATCTATGTATGTATGAACCAGTGTATTTATGGTTGAGCTTCTATGCATAATAAAATTACTCAAGTATAATTTTCTTTAAAGTGACTCTAATAGAAAAAGACATTTTCAAGAGCAAACAACACAAATCCACTAGTTTAAATATTAATTACGTATGCTCACATCAGTTTATTAGGAAATTATATTTTCCATACCACTTTTTTCTTTACCAAACACATGTATCCAACGCACTCAGATACATATATTTTGGATACATACATGTCAAATTAGACGTAATTTGTTCCAGATTCACTATATCCAAGTGTAATTCGCATGTATTTGGGATACACTAACTCTCTAGATCACCTATCTCCTCTCTTGCTCACCTATCTCCTTTTGCATCTGTATTTCAAACTCATTTTCACTTTAAAATTGATCCAAATCAACTCCACACGTACATAACTTTGAATTTGATTCTAATAGCAAACTCAACAATTTTCAATAGTTGGATTCCACATTCTTATATCACTCACTCAATATCAAGTACAAATAAACAATGGAAGGAGAAAATTAAAAGATTAGAATAAGAAGAGGAAGGTGGAGGAGCAGAAATTCTGGCAAAAGTCTTTTTTATCCTGGGTGAATTCCTATTCAATTCATTTTAGTCCGTTCAAATTCAGCTCAACTCGTCTTGGTTGAAATTTTTGAACAAAATCTTGTGTTTTTTTTTGCTGGAGGAGAAACGGTAGATAACATGTGGTAGAACTTTTTGTAAGCAAATAGAAAAGGAAAGATAAAGAGCATCGCAATATATGTTTGTCGACAATATTTTAGTAACGAGCATAACGGCCCTATTGTTCCGATGGAGATAAGAACATATGATTAGCTTTTCTGAAAATTTCCAAACGAACAATTTCAATTTCTTATTTTACTATGTTCAACTCTATGTATTCCTCTATCCGTAGAGTATATTGAATGTATAGAAATGACAATCTACTTTTATTAAGTGATTTATTAGATAATCGAAAACAGAGGATCTTGAATACTGTTCGAAATTCAGAAGAATTGCGTGGGGGGGGGGGGGTGTAAGGTTATGACACCTAGACGTAACTCAACCCCCAAAGCTAACTCCCCAAAAGTTAGCTCATGATGGGAGGTTTGTCCAAGTCCATACAAGGACACTAATTTCCCATCCTTCTATCGATGTAGGACTTCTTAACACTTCCCGCACACCCAAACCTCAACTGGAGTGTGAACACTTCTGAATGAGGGCCCATCATCAGTGAACAACATGGTATCAGAGTCAGGTCCATCCCAAATTGTTGTTCACCGATGATGGGGCCCCATTTAGAAGTGTTCACGCTCCAGTTGAGGTCTGGGCGTGCGGGGAGTGTTAAGATGTCCCACATCGGTAGAGGGATGAGAAATTGGTCTCCTTATATGGACTTGGACAAACCTCCCTTCATGAGCTAACTTTTGGAGTTGAGTTAGGTCAGGTGCCATATCTTTACAGGTTCTATTGAACAACTCGAAAAAGCTCCTTCTCGTTTAAAGAAAGTAGAAACCGAAGCCGAGCAGTTTGTGAATGGTCTATATTCATAATATAAGTATAACTTTATTTTTCTAATTGATCGGAATTTTTTTATTTTTTTTTAAAGCCACAACTTCTGTTGGTTTAGCTTCTCAAGGAGTAACATAGAATTTGAAGTTGAGTGTCTAAATTATTTTTTCTAAATCAAAAAAATATGTTGAGCCACACTTGTTAATTTTTTTTTTAATAAATTTTTGACAAATATTATTTAGCAAAGTTCTTTAATTAGTATTATCATATTGGAGTTCACCTCTATTTTTTCTATTTTTGAATGTAAATGTGAGCAGATCCCATAAGATTTTAAAGCTAAACACAATGAGGGATGAGATAAAGTGGCCAAAAAAAAAAAAAACGATGTATAATGCAAGAGTTTACTCAAAGTCAAAGGTAAGAAAGAAAAGTTTGAAAGAGATAATGTACAAAAATGGTGGGATTGTAAAAATACTTTGGGAGAAAATATATAAAAGTAGTTAATTATTTTAATTATGGTTAGGACTTGTTTTAGTTAATTAAATCTCATCCATTAATTTTAAACTATGACTTGTATCCTCAATCAAAGCAAGAACTTGAAAAGAATAAAGAGAAAAGAAACGGAGAAGAGTCAAATCCCGCGACTTTGGGCATGCCACATATTAGAGGTGTCAAAAATGAGCTCAATTATAAGTAACCGCTCAATCCATTCAGAATTTTAAGGGTTGGGCTCAAGATAATTTGAATTGGATTCAATCTCAACTCATTTAATGCCTTAACCCATTTAAGAGAATCTTCAATTGAGCCCAATTTAATCTCTAATTTCAACCCGTTTTAAAACTCTTTATTTGCATTGATATAATGTATGTTCCTACTGAAAATATGAATTACTATTTTATTTTATATTTTTAGGATTTATCATTCATTTGTAACTTCTTTTTTAAAATTCTTTTGAGTTGAAATTCAAATTGTGGTTATAAAACATAAAAATAATATTTTAAAATTATTGAGATTAAGCGGGTACGGATCAAGACCTAACCCGCTTCTAAGCCTATTTGATCTCAAAGTAAACTTGGGCGGGTCAAAACCCAACCCAATTTCTATTTCAATCCATTTTAATATCTCTAATTTCAACTCAACCCGCCCATTTGACACCCCTACCACATACTAATAATGGAGGAAGTATGTGGATCACTCACACATGACTATTGACTATGAAACTTTTGTTATTGAAGTTTTTATTGCAAGGGAAAGTATGTGGATGGCTCCAATATTGAGCTAGGTATCCCTAAACTTTTATTGTTGTATTAATGTATTGAAAGAAATTTTAAAATTTACTATTATAAGTTATATTTTCTTCGTTTCAATTTATGTAAAATATTTTTTAAAATTATTTTTAAATAGAATAATATACTTTTTATTTGAGAAATATTTAATGACACTATCAATATGTTATCTATGTTAGATCCCACTTATTTGGCAAGAAATTTATAAAAGATATATTTTTCAATTTTAAAATTCATTTATTTTAAGAATAAATGTAAATATTATAAAATTTTCTCATATTTGTTAAACTTTGCTCATTTAAATTAAATTACATAAATTGAGACGAGGATAGAAAAAATATTATAAACTTTGCTCATTTCTCATATGTCAATCCACTAAAATTGGGAAGTGTGCTAAGTTTCGTTCCTCATTGGATCACGATTGCATGACGCTTTAACTCCATACTCTGCTTACGGACGCACCTTTTTTTCCTCTTCATATTTATGCTTACGGGTCATTCATAAAAGACGATCTTTAATTTTTACCTCGCAAGACATAAGTTGGTTATGCCCCAAACATTATGCCCTAAGGCATAGTTATCGCGAGTCGTGACACAAATTACAAGTTATACCTCAAGGCAAGCTCAAGGCATAAGTTCAGTGATCCAATGCACAAGTTAAGTTGTACGAGTTATCCCCCAAGGCAATAGTAATGTTGACATTATATATCAATAAGGATTGTGGTGGAGTGGTAAGTACTCTTTCATCATTAACCAGATGTTTCGAGTTCTTCTGGACTTGGAGTCGCCTTTGTTAGGGAGCACTTTACCCCAATTTGGGACTTTTCGGCACAAATCTGAATTTAGTCGGACTCCAATGTGGATATCGGACACCAGATGGAAAACCAAAAAAAATATTGACATTAGTTATTTTGAGATTATTTATTATGCAATTGTGTCATTCCTAAAATTTTAGGTTGACTTGACATAGCAAGAACCTGAGCAATTTCTCAAGTACCACATGTGTGCTTAGTAACAGAATAAGAATGTGACAATTAGTCTAATATTATTTGCTCACACTTATACATACTCCAAACTCAATATGTTTTTCCTATTTTTTAGTGGTGCACTTATGCTATAGAAATTCTAGCCCGTGATGACATCATTAGGCTCATGTTTGTTAATGGTTCCAATTAGAGGCCATATTTATGAATCACATGTTTCAATTAGTGGTCATATTATCAAAGCAAAATGATTCGATAGACTCTTGTATTTGTATGAGTTTGTATTCTGAACCCTTTTACTATATACTTTATCAACTGAACCCTTAAACTTACAATACAAATTCCACCCCGCCCAACCCCAATTTCTCTTCTTCTCCAACACTCTTTCCACCCCTAACATTAAACTTTCTTATCTTCTTCTTCAACAAAATCACCCACCATATCCATTCTTTTTTTTCTTCAACCCACCCTCTTCTATGCAAGAAATTAAAATCCCGCCATTAATTTCTTTTTTCAGCCCCCATTTTTCTAAATTCTTAGTCTTTTTTATTTTAAAAGTTGAAATCATTGTTTGTGTTAGTTAGATTCAAAGAGGATGTATGATATGCATTAACGTAAAGGGTGATGGTGGGTGTTGAAAAAGTTGAAAATTTCATTGATAAGCTTGAGAAAGCTTGAAGAACAACAAATGAGTCTTATGAATTTGTGAAATTAATTCAAATTTGTTAGGGGCTCGTTGGATTTGTGTTAGTGAACTTGTAGTTGAAATTTCAAGTCAAATAAAAAAGAATTTCATCTATTTAGTATGAATTTGGTGCTCAAATTGTAAGCATATATGAAGATTGAAGAACATGACTATTAAAAAAAATTCAGAATTTACAAAAGTTAGATATTTGATTTTTTTTATTTTCTTAATATTTAATTTCTGATATGTCATTGAAAAATGACATGGAAGTACATGTGTAAGAGTTTAGATTACACACACGAAGATTTGATGGGAAAGAATTTAAAATATAATGTTTTAACGAGTTTAAGAATTTAGTTGATAAAATATTAAGTAAGAAGATTCAGAATACAAACGCAAACATGTACCGCAAACATGTACGAGGCTACCATTCTAAGTTTGGTGATTACGGAAGTGAACCCTTCTTGGTGTGAAAGCTTCCTGATCTGTCACAAGATCGGACTCTTTTAATTTGGTTCAGTTAAATATAATCTTTTAAAAAATATGTTTTCTTTCTAAAAAATATATAAATAAATTGAGCTCGAGCAAATATTTTTTAAAACATCAGTCATAGTTTTTGTGAATAGTATACATGACAATAGTGTAAAGATTTTTTCTACACTACCTTTTAAATTAAGTTACCAATAATACTTTATCATAAAGATTTATTTGTAATTATTTTATACATGACCCGATAATATAAATATTTTTTTTATAGTGTTAGCATATTGAATTTAAATTCATTTTGTACCCTTATGACTTAATTTTTTTTAAAGTTTAAGTTTTATGCACAATTAATATATAGAATTTTTATACCATCATGTTAACTTCTTTTTTTTCAACATTAGATTAATAATTTTTAAAATAAGAAAACAACCTACTATTAAATTGAGGGATGCTACAATGTTCTAATTAGCGGCCATATTAAAATATTCACTATATATATAAACAAATACTTAATAATAAATCTAATTATTATATATTAATTTAAAATTATTATAAAAACACAAATAATTCAAATTCTGAATCCTTAGCAAAAAGACATAGTCGAAAGGGAATATGAATCACAAACATGAAACACGAGCTTGGTGGGATTTCGCACAATAATAGAGAACGCACGGGTGTACCGACCGATAAACCAAATCGATAAAAGTGTTATTGGGTTAACGGTTTTTTAATAATTTTATAAAAAAAATATTATTGGGTTATCGGTTCGGTATTGATTTTTAATAGTGCCCAATAACCCATTAAGACTAGTAATTTACTACTTTTACTTGTACATAAATATTATATATTAATCTCAATACCTTAGTAGTTACTATCTTTGTCCTTTAGCCTTCAATTCACACTTCACAATTTCACATTATAAAAAACGTTAAAATCTAAAGTAAGAACCCTATTCCTCTTAATTTCTCTTTGTGTTACACTTGTATAGTTCTTTTCATGTTTGTTATTATTGTTTCTATTTTATGAGCATTTGTAAAGTTACATTATTGTATTTTCGCATCAAATTTATTAGAAAAGTCATATATTTGTTTTATAAGTATTTTCTTATTGGTTAAACCGAAAATCGAACCGTTAAGGACCAAAACCGATAAAAAATATCTTATTGGTTTGGTTATTGGTTTAACATATTTAAAAATTGAAAACCGATAAATCGAACCGATAATACATAAAACCGAACCGAACCGACCGATGCACACGCACAACATTACAATAACATTGTCGGAAGAAAGTATAATATTTTATCCGTTCAAATTTATGTTGTCACCTTTTTTTTTGTTCGTTAAGAAAGAAATTATTTTTTATTTGATAACTATTTAATGACAGCAACTCAATTTTATTGAGTCTTATTTAATATTTTATTGTGAAGAAAAATTAATTAAATCTTTTCCATATTTTTTTATAAATAAAAAAGGAGGGAATCTCATTACTATTATCCACTTTGCCCCGCCACATACTAATAATGGAGGAAGAATGTGGTGTACTAGGAAACTTTTATTATTAAAGTATTGATAGACAAGTATGTGGATAGCATCAATATGGGGCTAGGCATCCCCTAAAGTATTAAAGTATTGAAAGAGAATTTGAAACTCACCATTATGTTACTATGTACTTTCTTCATCATAATTCATGTAATATATTTTTTTAGTTAATTTTTAGAAAATGATATATATTTTTATTTAATAAATAATAATTAATGACATTTTCAATATTTAATTTATGTTAAATCTCACTTATTTGGAAAAAAGTTTACAAAAGAGATATTCTTTTATTTGAAAATATATTTATTCCAACGATAATTTTGAAACATTACAAAACCTTTTCATATTTATTAAACTCTACTTAAGTAAATTAAGTCATATAAGTTAAATGAGACCTAGGAACTAGAAAACAATATTTTCTCCGTTTAAAAAAGAATTATCTAGTTTGACTGGATACGGAGTTTAAAAAAATAAAGAAGATTTTTCAATCTTGTGGTCATAAATTAAAGTTATGTCAAATGTATTAAAATGCGCTTTAATCTTATAGCCTTGAACATGCCTCGTGGAAAACTGAAATCAAATTGTTGCAAAAAAAAGAAGAAGAGGTCGTTCTTTTTAAAATAAACTAAAAAGGAAAGTAAGTCATTCTTTTTTAAACATGAGGATTTAAAGGTAATTTTAAAACATTGCAAAGTCTTTTCATATTTATTAAACTCTGCTCAATCAAACTATATCCCATAAATTAGAATATGGCCGAGGAACCTCGTAGTAATAATTATATGACAAATTGATTTTTGAGAGAATGTGTCTCACGTTGTACTCCTTTTTTCGGTAATCCACCAAAATCCGGAAGTGTATAAGTTTCGTTCCTCACTCGATACGATTGCATGACGCTTTTTTTCTTATATATGAAAGGGTTAATATATACATTATATTCTCCAGTCTATTTTATTTTATAATTTTTATTAAAGAAATGATATATTTTTATATTTGAATAATCACACAAATATTATTTATATCAACAAAATGTCCATTAGGTTAATTTTTTTATCCAAAAGATTACTAACTTAGGGCCGTTTGACCATGCGATATGGAATCATGATATGATATCATAACATGAAATCATGAGATGAAATTGAAGTTTTGTTTGGACATGCGATATATAATTTTTGTATTGTATATTTTCTCAAAAACATAAGAACCTCATAAGTTGTAAAACTATTAAATTAGCCTCAATTATTTATTCAATCTTACCAAATAAACAAAAAATTATAAAATTGCATAATCAATTATTACAAAGCTATTTGTTCTCCACTTAAGTAACTGTTTCATCTAACTTTAATTCAATAAAAAAAATAAACATAAATTGTAGTGTATTCGTCTTTAATATAATCTCCCCACATAGTATGGACAATCTTCTCACATTGAACTTACATTTCTCAATCATATGGCCGAGAAGACGAACCAACATTGTTACTTTGAGTCATTTATCGATCAATATCATTCACAACTATATTTTCATGCTCATAGACAATAAATATTTCATCACTCTTTTGATATTCTGGCAAATAATTATGTAACAATGTATAAGCTATGACAATTTTCACTTGTGCATCATTATCATAATGGTTCATGCCTTGTTTCACTTGTGTGCAATTACACATTTTCAGTACATTAATTTCATGCTAAAATCAAACATATTGAAAGTAGTGATTATCAAACATACATCACCAATATTGTCCTTTTTCATATTAAATTACTTTAAACATTTTCATAAGTACCCGAAAGAAAAGTTTTTTTTATTATAAAAAACCAAAAAAGTAATACTCTTCCATTCTTATTTATATTCACCAAATCAATTCCTACTTTATCATTTATGTTTACCAAATTTAAAGTAATAATAAATTTTATGTTGGTGAAAATAATAAATTTTAAAAAGTAATGATGTGATTATTAATTTTATTTACATATGAAATAAATGGTTAGTAGATATAAATATGAGGTTGTTTTAATAAAATACAAACTTGTGGGTCAATTTTTGTATTTAAAAAATCTCAAATCATGATATGGAATTCCCATATCATGATTTTTAGAGAATATAGAATTCCATTGCATGATATGAAATCTTGAGATGGAATCAGCATGAAATCGCATGTCCAAACGCTGATTCCATCTCACGATTCCATATCGTAATATGGTATCATATGGCCAAACGCCTACTTAGAAAAACAAGACACTCATTACAATAAAGTAGCCGTTCTTTCTCCTTCTTCACCTTCTTCTTTGTTCTTCTTCGTTCATCGTTCTTCTCCAGTGATATGGGATCTGCAAAACCAAGAAGATTTGGACTATCTATGAACATTAATTGTTGGAACAACTATAAAATAATTGAACAAGAATTTGTTTATGTAAACATGACTTCTCTACTTAAAAAATAAAATAAAAAATCTTCTTTGTCTCCTTTTAAAAAAATAAAAATAAAAATCGATATAGCGCAAACATGAATTATTTGGAGCAAATTAGCAAATTATATATCAAAAATTTGAAACATCGAGAGAATTTTATATCTAAAATTTTGGGACTGTGTAGAGATGATTTTGAGTTGATTGAGATTGAATAATCAGTGTATACTTCATAAATAGTTAACTTATATTCAGTTTTTTAAGTGTATCATAGTATATAGTCAGTGTATAACTTATATATAGGTAAGCTATATTGTATAGTCAATATATATTTTTTATGACTTTTGACAAACTATATTGTATAGTCAATGTATACTTTCTATGATTTTTGACTATTTTTTTATATAAATTAAACATGACTATATTTGTTGTAAACTAATTACTTCATGGTATATATTTGAAACTAGCCGAATGACCCTCCACGACCCCTTATTGACCATGGGAAGTGCTTTAAAAAGGCTTTTTTTTAAAAAAAAAAGAAAAGAAAATGTATTAAAGAAATAAACAAAGTAAAAGATTTTATTTTCATTTTCCTCATTCATTGACCATCATAGTTATCCCTTATTGACCATGGGAAGTGCTTTAAAAAGGCTTTTTTTAAAAAAAAAAGAAAAGAAAATGTATTAAAGAAATAAACAAAGTAAAAGATTTTATTTTCATTTTCCTCATTCATTGACCATCATAGTAAAAGAAAAAGTCACTAAATACTCATATATTTAATGAATTTCTTAATTCAAATATAAGGTCTAAAACTCTAAATAAAAGTTACTATACAAATATGTCTCTGATATACACATATCAAAGACAATGTATGGTATTTAAAATTAAAATTGTGAAACACAAATACATAGAGGAAAGGGGATGAGAGAGGGAGAGAGAGGCCGGCGAGCAATTTAAGCAGTTTTAACCGAGGCTGTATCTCAAATACAACCTCTTAGCGAGTGAGATACATTAATGTATCATGAGTAAAACTAGCACTACATTATGTAAATATTGAAATTGTCGCGACTTATGGTTATTCGTGGCTATAATGTCGTGGTTTGTAAAAATTTCTCCTAATTTTATGCAATTCATCAGAGAAGCTAATTTAGTACAGAAAATGACTTATTCACTTTAAATAATGAAATGTACGTCCTCAAATGTGAAAATACTCAAACCAAACACAGCAGCTGAAGGAATTACTATAAATAGCGGAGACTGGTGTCAAAGGTTGTTCATCAAAACAACTAGTTCTATTTAATACCAGAAAATGAACATCAACCACTTTCTTTCATATAAATTGGCTTTCACTGCTCTGCTCCTTCTCTTCAACTTGTCCGACGTCTATGCACATGGCGAATCCAAAGTGACTACATCAATACTGGCTAATCTGTAATTTCTTTTGTTACTTCATCATGGTAAAAGAAATGATTGTTAAATATATAGGTTCATAGTGTTTACATGGGAAGAAGACAACATGATGATGCACAACTCACAACATCAGCTCACCATCAAGTACTTACTTCTGTCCTCGGAAGGTATAACGTAACTTGAGGAAAAATCAACGCATTGATTTCTCTCTTCTCCTCCACAGGTAGTAATTAATTTTTAGTTCACGTTTTCTCTTGATGTAGTGAAGAAGCTGCAAGAGATTCAATCATCTACAGTTACAAACATGGTTTCTCTGCCAAGTTAACAAAATCTCAAGCCAAAAAGATTGCAGGTAAAAAACTGTAGTACCTACCTTGTAATCTCTACTTTGAAAAGGTTAAATTTGGCACATAAAAACTTAACAGTACTTAACACTGTATTTTAAGCTTATCCCTCATTGAATTTGTTGCAGAGTTACCTGATGTGGTCCATGTGATTCCAAATCACTTATACAAGTTACACACAACAAGAAGCTGGGATTACCTTGGTCTGTCCACATCTTCTCCTCCAACAAACCTCCTTCATGAAGCCAACATGGGAGATGGCATCATCATAGGTGTCCTCGATACAGGTTTTCCTCTTTCATTCCAATTAGAAGGAATAATTGCTGCACAGTCTTGGGTGTGCACAAGTAGACACTTAAACTTGTAAAAAGTTGAGCAAGTAAACACATGAGTCCTACGTGGCATAATACACGTAGGGCACCATGTAGGATGCCACTTAGGATGCATGTGTCTGTTTGTTCAACTTAGTTCAAGTTTAACTGTCTACTTGTGTGTACCTAAAGTTGGAGTGCATAAATGTGAGTTGAGGCCAAGTTAAATAACATATATTTATGTATTATGTCGTTATTTTTTCACATCTCTAAAATCCAAAATGCAGGAATATGGCCAGAAAGTGAAGCATACAATGACAAAGGCCTTGGGCCAATTCCTTCAAAATGGAAGGGCCACTGTCAGTCTAGTACAGATTTCGATCCTGCTAAGGCATGCAACAGGAAACTAATTGGAGCAAAATACTTTATAAAAGGTTTAGAAGCAGAGCTGGGACGGCCAATAATCAAGGATCCTAGTTTTCTTACGAAAGAGTTCCCGTCACCAAGGGATAGAAATGGACATGGCACACACACATCAAGCACCGCAGGTGGCTCCTTTGCACCAAATGCAAGTTACCATGTACTTGCTTATGGCACAGTTAGGGGTGGTGCACCCAAGGCTCGGCTTGCTATGTACAAGGTGTTGTTGAGATTAATTACTTGTTTAGTCCATTGTATTAGTTCTGTAACTAACTCTGTACAGCTTGTCATAGCTGTATTTAATTCAATAATGTAGTTAGTTAGTTAGATTCCATTTTTCTGTTATTTCCGTTAGTTAGTCTGATCAGTACTATTCCTATATATAGCTTAGTCATTGTAATCTTTTTTTTCAGTTTTCATGAATACAAAAATCAGAAGATATTTTTCTTCAGCTTGCTCTTTCTCTCATCTCTCTCCAAGCTTCAATGGCAGTTTGGATCTGTGGATCTACACAGTAAAATTTGTCATGGTATCAGAGCATTCTTCTTCGTTTAGTCATCTATCTATATTGACTCTCCTCTCCGATTCAGTTTTTCCCCAAATTTTTTTCTCTCCTCTCTGTTTCTACGTTTCCAATCTTTGTTTCACTGATTTCATCATCCAATGGCACGAGACAAGGATGTCATTGATCCGACTGACCCTCTATACTTACATCCCTCTGAAAGTGTTGGATCTGGCATAATACCCACTGTTTTTGATGGGACTGGCTACAGATCTTGGCGGCGAGGCATGCTGCGAGCTCTATCTGTGAAAAACAAAATGGGCTTCATCAATGGAAAATGTAAACAATCTGCTGTTCAAACTGATCCTCTTTTCAATCAGTGGGAGAGGTACGACAATATGGTCACCTCATGGATCCTTCACTCACTCTCGAGGGACATTACTGATAGCTTACAATATGTCAATAATGCTGCAGAGCTTTGGCAGGAATTGGAAGACAGGTACGATCAAACCAATGGTGCAAAACTCTATCAACTTCAGAAAGAAATTACTGACCTAACTCAAGGCTCAATGGATGTCACTACTTACTATACTAAAATGAAAAGACTTTGGGAGGAACTTGGAACATTGGGCAATAGCAATCAGTGTACTTGTGCCTGTGTATGTGGTGCTAAAGCTGTTATGCATAAGCTGAACAGGACAGGCGACTTATACAGTTTTTAATGGGTCTAAATGAGGTATACACTGTGGTACGAGGCAATCTTCTGATGATGAATCCCCTTCCCACCATTGCTCAAGGTTTTTCCATCCTTATTCAAGAAGAAAAACAACGTGAAGTAAGGCCACGAAACCATTTAACCTTGGAAGGAACATCACTGAATGCTATTTTTGGAGGTAATCAATTCAGAACCAATTACTGTCAATACAACAGTAACACAGGTAATAGGTCTACCCAGCCTCACAAGGGCAGCTCTTCAGGTATTCGTTTGTTTTGCGATTACTGTAAAAATCCAGGTCACATCAAAGACAAGTGCTACAGGCTCCATGGTTTTCCTCCAAATTTCAAGTTCACAAAAGGGAAGAACATGGCCTCTGCTGCATCTGTGCATACAGAGTCTATTAAGCCACTTACTGGCCAACAAGAGAGCACCACTAGCCAGGATGGAGCTAGTGGTTCCAGTGGTCCAAGCAATACTCTTCAACACTTGACCAAAGAGCAACATGGTCAGCTGATGCACTTGCTGGAGAGTTTCCATGTTGGTTCAGCATGTGAAGGATCAAACACTATCACCAGTGGAGCTGCAAACTTTGCAGGTATTCTTACCTGCTCTACTCATAGTGAAATCATGGAAGTTCTGTCTCATAAATGTTGTCATTCACCTGTTGATTTCTGGATTCTAGATTCGAGATTTCGGAGTCTCAAACCATATGACCTGTAATAAGAACCTTCTCATTAACATCAGACCCTTACCCTATCCTTTCCTAGTTACCCTGCCAAATGGTTATAGAGTGAAAGTAACAGAAATAGGTGATGTGGTTCTCAATTTAAAACTGACATTACACAAGGTGTTATTTGTTCCTAGTTTCAAATTCAACCTTATCTCCATTCATTCTCTTACTTCACAAATTCCCAAGTCTTGTGTTAATTTTTCTGTTTTTTCATGTATCTTGCAGGCCCCTTCACTGAAGAGGCCTATGGAGATTGGTAAAGCAAGGAATGGGCTATACTTTCTTTGTGCAAAATGCCAACTTATTGAGTCTCTTCATTCACTATGTTCTGTTTCATTTCCTGCTTCCTTCTCTTCTGTCTCTTCTGTGTGTGATACTTCTAATGGTAGTAGTCCTAATGTTTTGTGTGATAATGATGTTGCACAGGCCCCATCCCCTTTCCCCTCACTTGTAAATGTTCATCATTCTGATAATAAAGAGGTCTGCTCTCTTTCCAGTTCTTTACCTGTTAATGTCAGTTCTGTTTTTTGTTCCCCTTCTGGAGACAGTGTAGACTCTTTGTGGCACAATCGGTTGGGACATGTTCCTTTTGTGAAAATGAGGGGGATGACTTCTATACCAGCTCACTTTTCTTCCAAACAACCCTTTTTGTGCCAAATTTGCCCCATGTCAAGACAAAATAGATCTCCATTTCCCCAAAAATCCTCTACCTCCACTAATCAACCCTTTGATCTATTACATATAGATATTTGGGGGCCTTATCATGTACCTACCTATAATAATTATAGATATTTTCTGACCATGGTAGATGACTACACTAGGTCTACCTGGACTCACTTAATGAGTTGCAAGAGCAACACTCTTCAAATCTCAAAAACTTTTGTCCAAATGGTAGAAAACCAATACCAAACTTCCATCAAAACTATAAGATCAGACAATGGGTCTGAGTTCACTAGTAATGAAACATTAACTTTTCTCCGGTCAAAAGGGATCCTACATCAAAAGTCATGTCCTTACACACCACAACAAAATGGTGTGGTGGAAAGAAAACACAAATATTTGTTAGAAACAGCCAGAGCACTTTTGTATCAATCCAAACTACCTATGAGGTACTGGGGAGAATGCCTCTTAACTGCCACCTATTTAGTCAATAGACTTCCATCTGTTGCCCTCAAAAAACAAATGCCCTTATCAGCTTCTTCATCAAAAGGACCCCAACTATTCCCATTTTAGAAGTTTTGGATGTTTGTGCTACCCCACTACCCTCCAGCCTCACAAAGACAAATTTGAGCCCAGAACTCAACCTCACATTTTCATAGGATATCCATTTGGAACTAAAGGATACAAGGTTCTTGACTTAGCCACCAAGAAGATACATGTCTCTAGAGATGTTCAATTTTATGAAAATATTTTCCCCTTTGCTTGTTCACCAGATCACTCTTCTTTTCCTTCTATATTAAAACATGTCAATTCCAGATCTACATATGTTTTTCCATCTGGTTATTCTACAGATAACATTTTGAGTAAATGGCAGTTGCAAGCTGAGAACACTTTACCATCTGTGCCTACTCTAGATACTTCACCTAGTTCTACTACTGTTATACCTCCACCTCACTCACCCCATCTCCCATCTACTGAACATATACCTCCCTCTGATAATCAGTCTCTCAACACCACATCTGCTCCTAGAAGATCCTCTAGAATACACACAACCCCCTCTCATCTGCAAGACTTTGTTTACTCCCTTCCTTCCCTAAGAAATAAAGCACCAGATCCTCCAACTCTCAGTGCCCTTTTTACTAACACTGGTCACATTCCACTCACCTCTTTGCACCCTACAAGTCAACAGGTTATACAAAACATTTCCCATGATAGAGAGCCTGATTCTTATGAGGAAGCAATCATGAATCCTGCTTGGCAAGCAGCCATGACACAGGAGTTTGAAGCCTTACATACTAATCAAACTTGGGATTTAGTTACTTTGCCTGCAGGGATGAAACCTATTGGTTGCAGGTGGGTATAAAAGATAAAACACAAAGCTGATGGAACTGTGGAGAGGTTTAAAGCAAGATTGGTAGTGAAAGGATACACTCAACAAGCAGGGGTTAACTACACTCAACAAGCAGGGGTTGACTACACTGAGACTTTTTCACCAGTGGTCAAAATGACCACCATCAGGACCTTAATCAGCATAGCCATTAAACAGGGATGGAAACTTTAACAACTGGATGTGAACAATGCCTTTTTACATGGGGACTTGCATGAGGAAGTTTATATGGATGCTCCTCAAGGTTTAGAGGTACAAACTCCAGGTTTGGTCTGTAGGCTGAGAAAATCCCTCTATGGTTTAAAGCAAGCGAGTCGACAGTGGTATGATAAGCTCACTGAGGCATTATACTCAAGAGGTTTTGTTCACTCAGTTGAGGACTATTCTTTTTTCTATAAGAAGACTGCTACATCATCACTATTTTTAGCAGTGTATGTAGATGACATAGTCCTAACTGGAACAGACCTCAATGAAATCAACAATTTAAAGTCCTTTTTACACACTAATTTCAAGATCAAAGACCTAGGTCTGCTACATTATTTTCTTGGTTTTGAGTTACTGTACAGGGAAGATGGTGTGATCATCTCCCAGAGGAAATTCACCACAGAACTACTGAAAGAATTTGATTCCTTGTCCTGTACTGCAGTAGCAGCACCATTAGAGTGTAATCTCAAGCTACATGCATCTGATGGTCCTCTCCTAGATAACCCCACTTACTATAGAAAGCTGGTAGGTAAACTCAACTTCCTTACCAACACCAGACTAGACATAGCATATAGTGTGCAGCACTTGAGCCAATTCATGCAAACCCCTAGAGAACCTCATCTTAAGGCTGCAATGCATGTTCTCAGGTATCTGAAAGCTGATCCTACATTAGGAATTTTCATATCAAAAATCCCTGATTTTACCCTTAGAGCCTACTGTGACTCAGATTGGGATTCTTGCCCAGACTCCAGAAAATCCATCAGTGGTTATATTGTGATGCTTGGAAACAGTCCAATAAGTTGGAAATCTAAGAAGCAAGTCACTGTTTCCCTTTCCTCTGCTGAAGCAGAATATAGAGCTATCAGAATGGTTGTGGGAGAACTACTTTGGCTCAGAAGGATTCTAGCAGAGTTTGATGTTCCTTGTACTTCACCTACCCCTGTGTATTGTGATAGCCAAGAAGCAGTCCACATAGCCAGAAACCCTGTCTTCCATGAGCGTACAAAGCACATAGAAGTGGATTGTCACTTCGTGAGTAACAATTTGCAGGATGGAACTATTGCCCTTCATCATGTTCCAACCACTGAACAACTTGCTGATGTTTTCACCAAGTCATTGACAGGAGTTAAACACATTG
The DNA here is from genome assembly GCA_029582245.1 of Solanum etuberosum. Lineage (NCBI taxonomy): Eukaryota > Viridiplantae > Streptophyta > Magnoliopsida > Solanales > Solanaceae > Solanum > Solanum etuberosum. The sequence continues at coordinate 72,882 of JAJONR010002313.1, read as the reverse complement.
CCATATTGAACAAGTTGGCAGTGAATTCTTCCCCTCCAACATGAGGGGGGTGTTGAGATTAATTACTTGTTTAGTCCATTGTATTAGTTCTGTAACTAACTCTGTACAGCCTGTCATTTGCTGTATTTAATTCAATAATGTAGTTAGTTAGTTAGATTCCATTTTTCTGTTATTTCCGTTAGTTAGTCAGATCAATACTATTTCTATATATAGCTTAGTCATTGTAATCTTTTTTTTCAGTTTTCATTAATACAAAAATCAGAAGATATTTTTCTTCAGCTTGCTCTTTCTCTCATCTCTCCAAGCTTCAATGGCAGTTTGGATCACAGTAAAATTTGTCAGGTGTGTTGGGACTGGCCTATTGGAGGATGTGACTTTGCTGATATAATTAAGGGTATTGATGAAGCAATTCATGATGGAGTTGATATTTTATCACTATCTCTTGGCATAAACACACCTCAGTTCGCTGATGTTGATATGCGTAGTTTTGGTTTTCCATCTTTCCATGCTGTCATGAATGGAATCACAGTCGTTTGTTCGGGAGGAAACGATGGACCAATTCCCCAAACAGTAGAAGATACATCACCATGGATAATAACTGTGGCAGCTTCTAGTATTGACAGGTCCTTTCCCACACTCATTACATTAGGCAACAACCGCACTTTCACGGTAAGTTCTCTTTCTTTATCGAAGATGATATACTTCAGAAGGAAAAGACAAGAACACCTAGAAGGAATTGTAATTAAATTGTATCTGTAGAGTCAATCCCTGTATACTGGAAAGGAGACTGGTTTTATCAGCATCGTACATCAAGATGCTCGGTATGTACCTAATGAGATACTGTAATTCATCAACAAAAAACAATTATCTTTCTTGTTTATGCCATTACAAGGGCTAATTCTGTGTCTCCATAGGGGACTTTTGTTTTTAACCCGAACTTAAATAGCATGAATTATGGATTTTTGAAGCTATTGCGACACCTTAAATACAAATGATACATGGGCGGCTGGAAAAGTGGTGCTTTGCTTCCTGGTTAAAGGAGACGAGAACGTTTTAGGAACAGCTCTACAAGTTGTCCAGGTGGTTGGAGGCTTGGGATTGATTGTTGCTAAGAATCCAACCAGAACCCTGGATTATTATGCTTCTCATTTCCCAAGTATTGGAGTAAGTTTCGACATTGGAGTTCAATTACTAGATTACATTAGATATTCCAGGTAAACCAAGATATCCGATTCTTTTCTTTTTGCCAAGTACAGAGAAATCTTAAATCACATTGTCGGTGCTTAAAACCATCATTAAAATATAATGCAGGAATCCACAAGTAAAGCTGAGTCCTACCAGAACTCATCTTGGAAAACCTGTTTCAACACATATTGCATCCTTCTCATCTCGAGGTCCCAATTCTGTTGCCCCCGCCATACTTAAGGTATGAATTTCTAGGCATTACTAAGTAGCACAATATGTAGGAACTCATTATTTCTAATATTGCATCTATAACAAATACATTAACTATGCCTCAATTCCAAGCTAAGTAACTTGCAGTTCACTATATCTCCATATTTTTCACCTATATAGATCTTTTTCCTACATTTTACCCTTTTTTTTGCCAAGTATTTGTGAATTCCAAGAAATTGTAGGTCTTTCGAGACAACATTTTTCCAAGTAATTTTAGGTCTACCTCTTCTTAACACCTTCACTCACCATGGTTCCGCACCAACAGACCAATGCATTTGGAAATCGACTTGGCCAGACCAAACCATTCCAAGTGACTTGATCTCATTTTATCCTTGATATCATATGCTACTTGCACCTTCTAAATATCGCACCATATTTCTAAAATTAATGTCTGATGTTACAGCCAGATATAGCAGCTCCAGGAGTCAATATATTGGCTGCTGTTCCTCCTGAAGAAACTCCGTACAAGTTTGGTTCAGGAACAACCATGGCAGCTCCTCACATTTCTGGAATTGTCGCGTTGCTCAAGTCCCTGCACCCACATTGGTCTCCAGCTGCTATCAAGTCTGCACTTGTCACAACAGGTCTTTACTTCATGCATATGTAGTTTGCCATATGTTCTGTTTATCTTTTGGTGCTTCTAAATCAACTTGCCATATTGTGCATGCAGCATGGCAAACGGACCCTCATTCAGGGGAACCTATTATAGCTGAGGGGAATACAGATAAGATTGCTGATCCGTTTGATTTTGGTGGTGGACTCGTGAATGCAAATGCTGCAAAAGATCCTGGCCTAGTCTATGACATGGGATTCTCGGACTATGTTTTTAGTTATTTGTGCCCAATCGGCTATAACACAAGTGCCATAGGTAGAATCATCAACGGATTTGTTACTTGTGCAAACAAAATGCCTTCCCTTCTTGATTTCAATGTCCCTTCTGTAACAATACCAAGTCTCAAGAAAACAGTTACTGTTAAAAGAAGAGTCACCAACGTCGGACCAGTGAACTCCAAATATAAGGCTGTCATTGAGCCTCCACTGGGCATTACCATAAAAGTAAAGCCTGAAACTTTGATATTCAACTCCAGCACCAAGAAAATCTCTTTCACTCTCACCATTTCAACCAGTCACAAATACACAACAGGCTATTATTTTGGGAGCTTAACTTGGTCTGACGGGGTGCACAAAGTAAGAAGCCCAATATCTGTGAGAACAGAGTTCCCTGAATTTGCTGGCTAAAGTAAAGGATGGATGCAAGAGTTGGCTAATTTATTTCTATGCACTTATGTAATCTAAGTATGAAGCTGTGGTTTCATGATTGAGCTTCTATGCAAGAAAAATATTTTTATCTTTCCTTTACTATATAACCAGTAGAAAAAAGAAGAATCTCCCATACAATGGCTTAAAATATAGAAACAGGAACTAATCATATAAATTCTCAGTATTGTAGTTACGTAGACACAACCACCATTACCGCCGATTAAATCAATAGTCATCATTTGCAATCGTTTCCACTAATCATTATTACATCCACTAATCAATACAAATAATTACCATCACTAGTCAACATTTTAAATTGCTCATCATCATTCATCACCATCATTAGTTATTAGTATCATTCCACTACTAATTATCACCGTGGATCCTAACTGTGGCAGCTTCAAGTATTGATAGGTCATTTCCCACACTCATTACATTAGGCAACAATCAGACTTTTTCTGTAAGTTCTCTTACTTTGGTAAAGATATCATACTTGAAAAGAAAAAGAAAACAAACGTTATTATCTGTAGGGTCAATCCATGTATACTGGAGAGGAAACTGGTTTTATCAGCATTGCACATCCAGAAAGCTCTGAGCTTGAAGATACACGGTATGTTTCTAATAAATTAGCTACTATTTGTCATCAACAGATATCCAAATTAACCAGCCCTATTTTTCTTGTTAATTTTTTCCATCTCCGACAGTCATTTCTGTGTCTTCAAAGGGGTCTTTTATAACTTTATTGTTGCAAGCTAAATTAGCATGAATTCATTGATTTTGAAGCTTTTGCAACAACTTGAATACAAATGATACATGGGCGGCTGGAAAAGTAGTGCTTTGCTTCCTTGTTAAAGGAGATGAGTTGTATTTTCCATTTACTTGACAAGTTGTCCAGGAGGTTGGAGGCTTGGGATTGATTGTTGCTAAGAAGCCAACCAGAGCTCTGTACTATTTAGCGTCTGGCTTTCCAAGTATTGAAGTTAATTTTGATGTTGGAGCTCAATTACTCGATTACATCAGATACTCCAGGTAATGAAAATATCTGAATCTTTTCCTTTTTGCTATAGACTATAGAGAAATCTTAGTTAAGAAATAATTCAGGAAACCACAAGTAAAGCTGAGTCCTGCCACAACTCATGTTGGGAAACCTGTTTCAACACATCTTGCGTCCTTCTCATCCCGAGGTCCCAATTCTGTTGCCCCTGCCATACTTAAAGTAAGACTATTATGCATCTCGCACACTATGTAGCACTATATTAATTGCATCACATTTCTAAATTATAGTGTCTGATGTTACAGCCAGATATAGCAGCTCCAGGAGTCAATATATTGGCTGCTTTTCCTCCTGCAGAAACTCCGTACGAGTTTGATTCAGGAACGTCCATGGCAGCTCCTCACATTTCTGGCATTGTCGCGTTGCTCAAGTCCCTGCACCCACATTGGTCTCCAGCTGCTATCAAGTCCGCACTAGTCACAACAGGTCCTTAGAAAAATCTCATTTCTCCAACAAGCTTCAAAATCAATTTGCCTCGAAAATTATCTTATGTTTGAATTAATTGATGTGCACGCAGCATGGCTAACGGACCCTCATTCTGGGGAACCAATTATAGCTAAGGGCAATCCAAATAAGATTGCTAATCCGTTTGATTTCGGTGGTGGACTCGTGAATGCAAATGCTGCAAAAGATCCTGGCCTAGTCTATGATATGGGAACCTTTGACTACATTCTTTATTTGTGTTCAATGGGCTATAACAATAGTGCCATCAATCAGTATGCTCATTGATCAAGCTGCATTTTGTCCAATCAAGAGGCCTTCAATTCTTGAAGTTAATCTTCCTTCTGTAACCATACCAAGTCTCAAGAAAACAGTTACTGTTAGAAGAACCGTCACCAACATCGGACCAGTGAACTCCAAATATAAAGCCCTCATTCATCCTCCATTCGGCATTACCATAAAAGTAAAGCCTGAAACTTTGATATTCAACTCTAGCACCAAGAAAATCTCATTCACTCTCACCATTTCAACCAGTCACAAATACACCACAGACTATTATTTCGGGAGCTTAACTTGGACTGACGGGGTGCACCGAGTAAGAAGCCCTATATCTGTGAGAAACGAGTTTCCAGAACTTGTTGGCTAGAGTAAACGATGGATGCAATAGTTTGTTAATATATATCAATGCACGTATGTACTAGTGGATTCACGACTGAAGTTCTCTGCAAGATAAATCTTTTTATCTTCCCTTTACTATAACTTCGTAGTAAAAGAAGAATCTCCCTTACAATAACTTGAAGAGTTCAAAAATATAACAACTTTTATAAATTATCACAATAGACTAAAACACTAGACCAAGTAAAGGGTAATACCAATTAGGCAAGAGAACACATCAAAATTAAAACAAAATTAGGAGTGTTAACTTTCTTAATCACGCAATTCAAGCTTATAATCAAAATGGGTCATACTTTTCACCCTTTAAGCGGATTTTCCCATAATTGCCAGAGTCATGATCCGTGCGTGCTTCCAGTTTCTGGGCGGAAACCAGACTATGGTGATTTGTCAGGATTTTGTAAGTAAAATTCGGGCAATCGTATTTGATATTAGTCAAGAGTCGAGACTATCCTTAATAGCAAGTTATGTTGATTTGTCAGGATTTTTGGTCTAGTCTTGACACATCACCATCATTTATTCAGCATTTGTGGCTGAAATTGTGGTATCTATCTGGCGATCCATCAGGATTTGTGGCTAAATTTTGGTATCTATCTGGCGATCCATCAAGATTTGTGGCTAAATCCTGCGGATAAGCATAACATGTGGTGTAGAAATTCACCAACTTGTTTTTACTTCAAAATTGATCCAAATGACTTCGAATTTTAACAGCAACCCAACAATTTCCAATAGTTGGATTCAACCAAAACCGTCTTCAAAAAAGTTTGTTGTTATTAAAGATAGACGACAATATAGGCTGAATGAAACATTACCCACTCAATATCAACCACAAATAAACAATGGAAGGAGAAAAATATGAGAAGAAGAACAGAAATTCTGGCGGAAATCCTTTTCTTACTGAGGCTAAAAATTGAACACTGACTCTTAGGAAATCTGTCCGAAGTAAATCCCTATTATTATTAATTCAATTCATTTTAATCCGCTCGAACTAAGCTCAACTCAACATTTCTCACCCCTAGTTGAAGCTCTAAACAATATGTCTTGTTTTGGCAGGAAGAGTTCGAAAAGCTAGACAAGATGTGATAGAACTTTTGTAAGCTAATAAAAAAATAATCAAAGATTAGACAAGTGAACTTTCGTAAACTAATTAATGATGATAGAAACATAGAACATTGTCGAAATAAGATCAATCATATTATTGCTGCATGGGGCACCCCTAGCTTGACATACAAGACAGTGTGAACTTCAAGTTATCCAATAATATAGTCACTCACATTGCCCCGCCACTTTTGGCACCACATACTAATAATGGAGGAAGTATTATCTAATTTCATTTTTATAAGGGAATACTAGTTAATCTGCAATTTGTTTTGGCTATAATTTCACAATACTCAGGCAACTATGGTATAGCGGGAGCTTAGTGTGTCTGGCTGCTTTTATAGTACAAAATACAGAAGCTACTTTTATAGAGCAATTCGCACCAGTAAAACCAGTCACAAGAGCAGCTTTAAAATTAATTAATGAAATTATTCCACTGTTTAATAAGTACCATATATAATTCAAACATGATTACATTTCACACATTATTTAATGTGTTTCATAATCAGCATATTCTCCAATCCCATCTTACTCTTATAATTTATTGCATGTATTATATTACCACATGCTAAAGAACCCCTTTGTGCTTGGTGCTTTTTAGCATTTGTTCTTGGCCAAGGCATAATTAAGCTAACTTTTCATGATGCTTCTATCTTTTGGATCATGATACCAAGAAGAAGACATCATGATCAGATCCTAAATCGCACGATTTCCATCTATCAAATTGCTATAAATAATGGATATCAATCTGCAACAATTATGTCTCTGTTTAACTAGTCCTATATACCACATAATGAGTATCAGCCACTTTCTTCAATATAAATTGGCTTTTATTGTTCTACTCCTTTTCTTGAACTTGTCGGACATCTTAGGAATTCAAGCAAATGCTGAAAGCAAAGTGAATAGATATTACAACAACCTATTCTGCAATTTCTTTTATGTTTACATATTAAACACAACTCAGGAAAGTTCACTATTTTGTTTCACTGTAAAACTAATAATACGAGAAATGATTGCTAAATATAGGTTCATATCGTTTACATGGGAAGAAGGCAACATGATGATATTGAACTCACAACATCAGCTCACCATCAAATACTTACTTCAGTACTGGGAAGGTAACTGAGGAAAGATCAACAAATTGGTTTTCTCTTCTCTTCGAACTAATATGTGCAGACTATTTAGTTCACAACTTTATGTTTTATCCTGATGCAGTCCAGAAGCTGCAAGAGATTCAATCATCTATAGTTATAAACATGGTTTCTCCGGCTTTGCAGCCAGGTTGACAAAATCTCAAGCCAAAATGATTGCAGGTAAAATGTAGTAGTACTTTGCAATCTCTCTCTCAAGCTGGTAAAGTAGGACTTCAAAAAAAGTTTGAAGATGATATGCTTGTTGGTTATATTTGGCACGCTATAGTTCAATTGGAATCGTGTGATATTTCCATGTTATCCCCTTATTGAATTTGTTGCAGAGTTACCTGATGTGGTCCATGTGATTCCAAATCACTTGTACAAGTTACACACAACAAGAAGTTGGGATTACCTTGGCCTGAACACATCTTCTCCTCCAACAAACCTCCTTCATGAAGCCAACATGGGAGATGGTGTCATCATTGGTGTCCTTGATACAGGTTTTCCTCTTTCCTTTCCTGATTCTTTGTGTGGGTCAAATGGAAAAACAATCTTTTGATAAATGCATTCATAGAGGCAAGAATTTCTATTAGAAGGAATAATTGCTGCAGTCTTAAGTACGTAATGATGCACAAGGTGATCACTTGTTATAATTTCACAACTCTAAAATACCTACTCACTCAAAATACAGGAATATGGCCAGAAAGTGAAGCGTTCAATGACAAAGGCCTTGGGCCAATCCCTTCAAAATGGAAGGGCCACTGTCAGTCTGGTACAGATTTTGATCCAGCTTAGGCATGCAATAAGAAACTAATTGGAGCGAAATACTTTCTAAAAGGTTTTGAAGCAGCGCTTGGAAGGTCATTTCTTAAGAATGAGTTCGCGTCACCAAGGGATGGAAATGGACATGGCACACACACATCAAGCACCGCGGGTGGATCCTTTGCACCAAATGCAAGTTACCATGGACTTGCTTATGGGACAGTTAGGGGTGGTGCACCCAAAGCTCGAATTGCTGTGTATAGGGTGTGTTGGGATAGTGGAGTATGTAACTCTGCTGATATAATAAAGGGCATTGATGAAGCAATTAACGATGGAGTTGATGTTTTATCCATATCCATAGGCTTAACCACACCTCAGTACGCAGATGTTGATATGCGCAATGGCATTGCTTTTGCATCCTATCATGCTGTCGACAGGGGAATTACAGTTGTTTGTTCAGGTGGAAATGAAGGTCCAATTGCCCAAACAGTAGATGATACATCACCATGGATAATAACTGTAGCAGCTTCTAGTATTGATAGGTCCTTTCCCACACTCATTACATTAGGCAACAACCGGCCTTTCGTTGTAAGTTCTCTTAATCAAATAAATGTATATGAATTACGTACAACTTAACAATGAATACCCAAAAAGATTTGTTACTAATTTGTTTTGCTAACACTATAATTATCTGTAGGGTCAATCCCTGTATACTGGAAAGGAGACTAATTTTATCAACATTGTTTATCCAGAAAGAAAATGGTATGTTCCTAATAAGATGTTGTACATAATTTGTCAACAAGGAATCAAATCAAACAGACCTTTTTTTCTTGTTTATGTCATTTTTGAGGGCTAAACGTGTATTTCTTGAAAGGAGTTTCTTTTAATAACTTGATTGATGCAAGCTAAAAAGCACAAATTAATGGATTTTGAAGCTACTGCGACAAGTTAAATGCAAATGATAAATGGGCGGCTGGAAATGTGGTGCTTTGCTTCCTCGTTCAAGGGGATGACTTACTACTATCAACAACTCAAGAAGTATTACAGGAGGTTGGCGGCTTGGGATTGATTGTTGCTAAGAACCCAACCACAGACTTATATTATTACGCATCTGATTTCCCAAGTATTGGAGTAAGTTTTTATGTTGGAGCTCAATTACTCGATTACATTAGATACTCCAGGTAAACGAAGATGTGTGATTCTTTTCATTTTGCTATAGAGAAATCTTAAATCACTTCATTAGCTGCTTAAAACCACTGTAAAGAAATAATGCAGGAAGCCACAAGTAAAGCTGAGTGCTCCAAAAACTCATGTTGGGAAACCTGTTTCAACTCACATTGCATCCTTTTCATCCCGAGGTCCCAATTCTGTTGCCCCTGCAATACTTAAGGTATGACTTTACTATGCATTGCCTACATCTAGTAAATAGAAAAGCAATAGTATGAATTATTTATTTTAAATTAATGTTTGATAATGTTGCAGCCGGACATAGCAGCACCCGGAGTCAATATATTGGCTGCTGTTCCTCCTGCAGAATCTCCGTACGAGTTTGATTGAAGAACATCCATGGCAGCTCCTCACATTTCTGGCATTGTCGCGTTGCTCAAGTCCCTGCACCCACATTGGTCTCCAGCTGCTATCAAGTCTGCACTTGTTACAACAGGTCTTTACTCTGTGAAGATCTAGTTTGCCATTTGCTTTGTTTATCTTTTGGTGCTTCTAAATCAACTTGTCATATTGTACATGCAGCATGGCAAACGGACCCTCATTCCAGGGAACCAATTATAGCTGAGGGGAACACAGATAAGATTGCTGATCCATTTGATTTCGGTGGTGGACTCGTGAATGCAAATGGCGCAAATGATCCTGGCCTAGTCTATGATATGGGAGAGTCTGACTATGTTTTTAATTATTTGTGCCCTATGGGCTATAACACTAGTGCCAATCACTAACAGATTTGTTACTTGTGCAAACAAAATGCCTTCGATTCTTGATTTCAATCTTCCTTCTTTAACAATACCAAGTCTCAAAAAAACAGTTACTGTTATGAGAAGAGTCACCAACGTTGGACCAGTGAACTCCAAATATAAGGCTATCATCGAGCCTCCACTAGGCATTACCATAGAAGTAAAGCCTGAAACTTTGATATTCAACTCCAGCACCGAGAAAATCTCTTTCACTCTCACTATTTCAACCACTCATAAATACAACACACGCTATTATTTTGGGAGCTTAACTTGGACTGACGAGGTGCACAGAGTAAGAAACCCTATATCTGTGAGAACAGAGTTCCCTGAACTTGCTGGCTAAAGTAGAGGATGGATGCAAGAGTTTGCTAATTTATTTGAAAGCACTTATGTTATCCAAGTATGTAGCAGTGGCTTCATGATTGAGCTTCTATGCAAGAAAAATCACAAATGAGTATTTATACTGTACGTTACTAATTACTGATTTAGTAAGTAATTAATTATTTTCTTATACTAATAAAAAGAACTATTTACATTTTTGTGACTTATATAGTACTTTTTGTTATCTAATTTAATTTAAGCATTTTGCTTTGAATATTTGTCAATTCGAGTCCCGATTAGCGAAAAAAATTGTCATAGAAGGACTAATTAATATCTTTTAAAAATCTCAATTAACACTGAGCTAATTGGAACATTTAGATTAGATTTCAAAAATAACAAATAACTTTGTTTTTCTATTTTCATCCATTATTGTTTATTAAAACGACTAATGCTTCAAATTGGAGGTGTTTCGGTTATATCTATGTACTTGGAAGCTAGGGAAACAAAGAGAAAATAACAGGTTCACTTTCCTTTCTCAATAACAATAATAATAAATTCACTATAGTTTTATAAGTCAGGTATGAAAAAAATAAAATGTTGCAGATTTTATTTCTATCTCATGAAAATAAGAAAGTTATTTTCGAAAGACCTAAGTTCTTTCCCTTTCCTCTTTCGTGATTTTAAAACCTTATTATCTCCACATTTTCTACTCATCAAAATAAAATCAAACAAAGGAAGGCTGAATTTTAAAGCTGTCTCTATTGTCAACATCCTTTCTCTAATTTTCAACTAAAATAGGAGAAAAAGTTGGCTCAAAACTTTTTCCCCTTCAACTCCTTTGCAAATTGCAAGGAATGAAACAGATATTTTTGTTCGTTCCCTTCCCTACTTTTCAATATTAAGTTAGGTCGCAAATAAGTTGAATTTCTGCCTAGTTCCATCCTTTCATTAAATTTTCCAAATAAAACACATTCACATTCTAATGCCGGAAATAGTATTAATTCCCCAACTAAATACAATGATTTGAGTCATTCTTAATTCTCGAGAGAATTGATTTCATAGGTCACTTACAAATTGTGTCCGTTTTACAACAGATTTTCATTTTTACACATATGAGATCTAGTCAAAACTCAAAAGATGTTATTTCCTCTTAATTCTCTAATTGGATATTTTGGTGACGTTTGGTTACAAGTATAAGCAAAAATAATCCAAATTCCTACCGTTTTATATTTTATGTCATGAGCAAATCGTATATTTTAGTTATCTTGAGGAAATGAGTTAAAGCAAGGTTTATTATAAAAAATTTATTGAAATCGAAAATTATTTGACCGTACATGTGAGAAGCATAGAGAAAACTACAGTTAACCTTTGAACGCTTAAGACTTGTTAAGAACGTCGAACAATAAGCTCCTGGACCAGCCTAATTCAAATTCTTTTTTAGGCTAAACAAAAGGGAAGAATAAAATTTGTAATATCTTACTATTATAATATCAAAATGTTCTTTCAACTCAACGGGGCCTTATTTTAAGGTCATGATGTTTGTACCAAAGGAGTTAGCAAATTCACCTAACCACGTGTTTTTTTTTTTTTTTGCCTAACCACGTTTGTATGTATAGATATTTATATAAGCCTCATAAAACAAAGTCAAGTTAGAACTTGAGGCAAAAAAGGGAAATGGCTCCGCTCGAAGGAATAGGTGGAGAAATTTTATGTTATATCTGGTAATTCATATACTATCCAAATTAGATTCGATGAATGAATGTAGGAATGCTAGTAATTAGGAAATAGGTAGAGAAATTTTATGTTATATCTGGTAATTTCTTATAATATCCGAATTGGATTTGATGAATGAATGTAGGGATGCTAGTAATTAGGAAATGAGATATTTTAATAAAAAATATTTTATTTGCATTTAGGTTGTGTAAAAGAAAATATTTTTGTATTTTTTTATTTTTAATGTTTGATTGGTCAAAATATTTTTCAGGAAAATAGTTTCTTAAAAATGAGAAAAACAAATTTCATGAGTAACATTTGAAGTTCATTATCCCCTCCCTAACATATAAATATTCTTCTGATAATATTTTCTAATTTACCAAACGAAAACTATAAAATAAGTAAAAAATATTTCCTTTTATACCAAACATACCCTTAATATTTATATCAAAACAATCAATTTAACCATAACAGTCACCCAATTTCAGAGACACCACTGCTCGCCTCCCATTGATTCTTTCGGACGTTTTTTTTGTTGAGCATGAACGAAGCTTGTCCTTAGGGCCCGTTTGAGCATGCAATATGAAATCATGAGATGAAGTTGAAGTTTTGTTTGGACATGTCATATGGAATTTTTGTGTTGTATATTTTCTCATAAACATAAGAATCTCATAAGTTGTAAAACTATTAAAATAGTCTCAATTGTTTATTCAATCTTACCAAATAAACAAAAATTTATAAATCGCATAATAAATTATTACAAAGTTATTTGTTCTCCACTTAAGTAACTGTTTCATCTAACTTTAATTGATCAAACTTTAATTCAATAAAAAAAATTGAACATAAATTGTAGTGTACTAGTCTTTAATATAATTTTCCCACATCGTACGGACAATCTCTCCACGTTGAACTTGCATTTCTCGATCATATAACCGAGAAGACGAACCAACATTGTTACTTTGAGCCATTTGTTGGTCAATATCATTCGTAACTATATTTTCATGCTCATAGACCATAAATATTTCATCACTTCTTTGGTATTCTCGCAAATAATTATGTAACACTACAAGCTATGACAATTTTCACTTGTGCGTCAATATCATAATGGTTCATGCCGTGTTTTACTTGTGTGCAATTACACATTTTCAGTGCATTAATTTCGTACTAAAATCGAACATATTGGAAATAGTGATTATCAAACATACATCACAAATTTTGTCCTTTTACATATTAAATTCCTTTAAACATTTTCATATGTAGCCGAAAGAGAAGTATTTTTTATTATGAAAAATCAAAAAAGTATTACTCATTCGTTCTTATTTATAATCTTCAAATCAATTCCTACTTTATCATTTATGTTCACAAAAATTAAAGTAATAATAAATTTTAAAAAATAATGATGTGATTATTAATTTTATTTACATATGAAATAAATGGAATGTGGGGTTGTTTTAACAAAATATAAACTTGTGAATCAATTTTTGTACTTAAAAAATCTCAAATCATGATATGGAATTCTCAAATCATGATTTTTGGAGAAAATGGAATTTTATCTCATGATATGAAATCAGTATGAAATCGCATGTCCAAACGTTGATTCCATCTCACGATTTCATATCGTAATATGGTATCGCATGGCCAAACGCCTACTTATTTTCTGGCACAGCTTGATCCACTTCTTTTTTGGGTTGACTGAGGTTACCACATATTTCCTCATAATAAATGATGGGAGTCGAAATATTTAATTTACTTTAAAACCATAATTTATTTTTAATATATTTTAATTGGTGGTGGTGGGAATTACGCTATATGTCTAATTTTAAAAATACTTACACCATGTATCCCCCCCATACTTTGTGTATAAATATATGATTTCATTCATATTCGTTTATAAACACCTTTTTATATATTATTATATGTTTTATACAAGATTGATACATTATATATATAATTATTTTTTTCCAGCTATAATAATGTTGTACAATACATATATATAGTGTATTGGGCTACGTAAAGTAAATATTTTCAAAATATATACAACTTCTTAATATAAAAAAGTTACAATAAAATTAAATTTAAAAATTCACACATAAATAGTAAATGTGGTTTGAAAATGACAGAGACCTTACCCTGCCTATAGCCACCATAAATTCTGAAGGAAAGAAAAGGCTTATTGGATAAGGTTTGCTGTCTTCCAAAGGGTGCACTTTTTTTAAAAATGTCATACAAAAAAGTAATTGCAATGTCCACCACTAAATTAAAAATCTTCAAAGATATTTTTACGATTCTTGTGTCCCAAAAGAAGACGAATTTCAGTCTACCTGTCTAATTTAGAAATCTATTCACATCCATAATTAAAGTATTTGACAAATATTTTATTTTTCTAAATACTAATACAAATATAGGAACAATAATTTTGTGTGTTTTTCACCTATTATGCACTTTTCGGATCGTTTGATTATTGATTAGAGTATTAATAATATGTAAATTAGTTTTGCAGAATCAAGTTATTTATATATTAGAAAATTAATTTAGCTATGTAGGGTTGAAAATGTAACTAAATAATGTACTTAAAAAGTTGAATTCTATATAAAACAACTAAAAATCACCAAATATGATATTAGCTAGTTATACTAGCCTTAATTAATATATGTCAGCTCTCTGCCTAGCTAACAAACAAACGATGGCTTAGTCCAGAATTAGAGCTATAATTATATTCTAGTTTTAGATATAAGTAGTAGTTTAATCTTTAAAATTTAAATTTTATGTACTAATAGTGAAGAAACTATTTATACATTTCTTGATAAATGTTATTTCTACCTTCATTTGATGAAAATGATACTCCCTTCGTTTACTTTAACGTGTATGCTCTTAAATAAATGATTGCTAGAAATATTTTGCTATAATATTTATATAAATTGTTATATAGTCTTAAATTTTATATTATAATTTAGAAATAAGTAATTAATATTGAAGGTAAAATATGAAGAAAAAAAATTCTTTTAACAAATAAAAACAAAAAAATATTTTAATCACGTTTGAACAAATAAAAATAAACAAAAAATAGTAACTAACTGGCAATCAAGTTAAAATTCATAATGTCACCAAAGATATTTCTCCAGAAAAAAACAAAAAACATGAAAAAGTGCCACAAACAATGCTGACACCGTGACACGCAAACAGCCAAAAGGGTAGTCTCGTAATTAACCGATGAATTAATATCCGCCTCTAATAATAACCACGAATCCGAGAACCTTCTTTATATTATGCGATTCCCCAACTAATTACACCTCCATTTTACTCGTATCTTGATATAACTAATTCAAATTTGTATTACATATGATCTATTGAAACTTCGGTTTTTAAAATCGAAACATTACCTACTATACTATTGATCAAGACTTTTATGTACTAAATAAAATTAATTAATTCTCAAACACTCTCTTCTCCACTCGTTACAACTGGAAAAAAGAGTTGTTTAATTTTTATCGTATGAAAAGATAGCATTTGACAACTTCAAAACCACAAATGAAAAGATCTAAAAGTGGACTATCCACGTGTCGATGTCATATCCATTAAACATTAAATATACTAAACACAAATTTATTAAGTACATTTTTCTAACTAAAAATATCTACTCAATATGGGACCTACTTAAACAAATATCTCGAAAAAAATCTAATTCTTTAAGAGTAAAATGAGGGCCACCAAATGACCAACCAACCAATTCAATTTCAAAAAAGAAAACCAGTGGCTGGCCAATGGGCCCTTACTTTTTGATGCAAGTTTCAACGAGGCCAATTTGAGCCATACACATGACCCTCTTCTAGATATTTTATGTCTATTTCTCCACAAGACTTGAGTTTTTTTTTTTGGACCATTAGATAATATAGGCGGTTAACTTAAACATATCAAAAATGATTTGCTATCGTTGGATCAAATTCTTCCACTAATTTATTTTTTAACAAGATATTTAGTAGTGGTAAAGAGTTGAGATTTTTTTAATTTTATTTTTGAGTTTTGTAAGACGACTTATTATAGCTTCACCAAAGATAGTGCTTTTTTACTATTCTTTTTGTTTCTCCTCCACTGGGATAAAGTACGAGGATTTTTTTTTGGTGAAACATAAGTGGGAATCGAAGAAATGGGTGAGGTTGTTGTGAGTAGTGAAGGTGATTTGGAGGTTATAGGAGGGGGAGATATGG
The DNA here is from genome assembly GCA_029582245.1 of Solanum etuberosum. Classification (NCBI taxonomy): domain Eukaryota; kingdom Viridiplantae; phylum Streptophyta; class Magnoliopsida; order Solanales; family Solanaceae; genus Solanum; species Solanum etuberosum. The sequence continues at coordinate 56,801 of JAJONR010002313.1, read as the reverse complement.
TTATTGAAACAGAGGCTGGTGGAAATATGAACAAGAATAAGGAAACAGGGGCTGGAGCTGCTGTTGCAGCAGCATCTTCTTCAATATTGAAATGGGAAAGATTTTTGCCTAAAATGGTTTTTAGAGTTTTGTTGGTGGAATCAGATGATTCTACAAGACAGATTGTTGCTGCTCTTCTTAGGAAATGCAGTTACAGAGGTTAGTGTTTTGCTCTTTTCTGCAATTGCAACAGTTTCTTTGAATTTCCCCTTTTTGAGTTTGCTAGTTAGTTGTGGCTTAATAGTGATTTTCTGGCTAATTGGGGGTGTAAAAAGATTGAAACTTTGAATTGGGTTTGAGTTATTTAAGCTCGTAAATGTGTTGATTCGAATAATATTGAAATTGCGTGACATATTTTCTTGATACATGAGGATCTGTTTTTGTCAGTTCTAGTGTTGATTTTTTTTTTAAGACTACTGGGAAATTGGGGCTTTGCTTGTATGTTTCTCCCCATTTAGGACAAAGTTAGGCAGAGTATTGGAGAATTAAGTTTGAGTTTGGAAATTCAGGTAGATTTACTTACTAATCCGGCTAGATTTTCGGAATACATATGTTGGGGTTTTTTTCAATTGAGGGTTAAGATAACTCTAATATTCAGGATTTTGGATTTGAAGTTGGTTTGCTTAAGAATTTTTTTTGTGTCACATCTTGAAATTATAGAACTCTAATTTTCTGTAAAAGACAAAATATGTAGTATTAGAATCAAATGAATCTGAATAGAGCTGACGGAGTAGTTGATTGGTAGCATAACCTGGAAATTACGTCTTTTTCCTGTTAATAACAACCATTTTTGGAGTACATAGTCTGCTTATTTGAAAGTGGTAATTACTGTGGAACACTTTATGTTACAATTTATTGGTCGATGAATGAGTCTTTTTAAGCATAAGAATGAAATGGGAGAAGATAGAATTGGACATCCTAGCAATTTTTATTGATGGAGATCCATGTCCATGACCTAACAGTTTGGCATGGTAGATGAGTCAGTTTGAGTTTCATGGTAAATTGAGGATATGTTGCTGTACAATTTTATATCTGACTTCTTATCTTCTCGTAACGGGAAAGAATGAAGGAAGAACTAGTACATTTGATCTGCTTCTGATAATCTGACATATCAAAATGAATATATATATATATATATATATAATGGCCTTTGAATACTTTGGTTATGATGATCAGCAATTTACTCTGCATCCCTGCTTCAGCAATGCATGAGACATACTGAAGGGAGGAAAGCAAATTGTGTAATCAAGACCTGTTTCCTTTGTTAGGATTTTGACGTTTTAAATATTTTGTTTGTGCAGTCGCTGCAGTTTCTGATGGTCTAAAGGCATGGGAGTTGTTGAAAGGCAGACCTCACAATGTCGACCTCATCTTGACTGAAGTTGACCTGCCATCAATCTCTGGATATGCTCTTCTTTCCTTGATTATGGAGCATGACATATGCAAGAACATTCCTGTAATAAGTATGTAGCTTCCTTCATCTAGCTAATGTTGCAGAAAATGTTGGTCAGCATGTCAATTTACTCATAATGAAACTCTTTTTTAATCTACAGTGATGTCCTCAAACGACTCTGTTAGTACGGTTTATAGATGCATGCTAAGAGGTGCAGCAGACTTTCTTGTCAAGCCAGTTAGGAAGAATGAATTAAAGAACTTGTGGCAGCACGTCTGGAGGAGACGAGCTGTAAGCATAATCCTAACTTGTCGCATTTCTTTTCTTAAACATTCTATCTGAACTTTGCGCCTATCAACTACATATTAACTATTTTGTCCTATCAGGCAAGTGGTAATTCCCAGGGGCCTGTTGATGAAAGTGTTGCACAACAAAAAGTTGAGGCCACAGCTGAAAACAATGCTTGCAGCAACCATTCAAGTGGTTATAAGGCTTGCGTTCAGAGAAACCGGGAATGCATTGAGAAAGGAAGTGATGCTCAGGTAATATATATTACCCTTCATGAAATTCTTTTTGGACAAAAATGCTTTATTTGTGTGAAAATGATAGTTTAGTTTCCAATGGTTGAAAATCTTTTTGAGATATCTGCTTTATAGTTTCTAGCAAGTGAGATCTGTAACCGCTTTTTCTGTTATGTAGAGCTCCTGCACAAAGCCAGAGTTGGAGAATGAAGAAGAGAATGCAGAAACCTTACCGGAATCTGTTCAACCAAATAGGGATGCATCTCCTCCAAATGCTGCAGATTTGGTGAAGGAACTACTTCATGAAGCAAACAATAGATTGAGAATTTCCGAGAATGATGCTAGAGGTAAAATTCTTCTGACCATATTATGATTCTGAAAGCAGGTCCGGTCTGTTGATTTCTTGAAGTAGTGTCACTTGAAATGAAAAGTCTGTTGAATCAGTTAGGAGTACGTGTACTGGTTCTGAACTTCTAACATTTTCTGTCATACAAATTGGTGCAGATCCCATAACAGATGCAAATGCAATGACCAGGGGAGAAGATATAAATTCTGATGATAACTGGGGTCATGGGCGTACAATTGGTCAAACTTCTGATGAACATCCTGGTCCTCCAACTAAACAAGCAATTGACTTGATTGGAGCATTTGATAATTACCTCAAATGTAATTCCAAAAGTTCTGGTTCCGACACTAGGATTAACAAGGGTGATTCGTCTCCATTACTGGATCTTTCATTGACAAGGTCCCATCCAAGTGGTTCTGTAAATCAGTTTACAAATGAGAAGCGCAGATTGAACCATTCTGATGCTTCAGCCTTCACGCGGTAAGTTTTCAGTTTTCAATCTACTCTTTTACATAGTTTGATGCAGCATTAATTTTAGAATAAAGTGATGAATAGGAAGTGCCTCCATCCTTGTATTTTGAACTTGAAGGACAATAAATTATTTTTCATTTGTCTACCTGTAAGATGTGATGATCTATTAAGATAACAGAACTAAAAATATGAATCCTGAGATAACTTGGTTGTAAGACCTTGAGTTAAGGCATTTCATCCTTGAGTTTGAGCCGCTTAACTTGTGAAACTCTATCATCTAAAGATTATAGAGTGGGAGTGTCATTCTGAATTCTATAAGATGATTTGTGTTATTCTGATGCAACCTTTTCAAACCAATGAAGTTTCGCATCTAACGATAAGGAAAATGCTCCTGCAGGTATGTGAACAGGGCAATGCAGTCTGGACAGTCAACGTCGTCTAGGACTTATAATCTACAGGAATATGAAACTGATTCTGATAACCAGTTTTGTGGCCATGCAATTGATTACAACTCGGACACCCGTGGTCCGATGACTAGACCTCAAAGTGTTGCCCCTTCTAGCTACGGTGAACCAGGACCAGCTGAAATTGGACTTCCTTCTCCTCAGCAGAGAGTGACGCCACTCCCTATATCAGTGAGAGGCATCAGATTTGAGGGACCAAGCAGTGCTTACAGCTCCATGATTGCTCCAATTCTTCGCATGCCATCTGGCATTTCGCCATTGCAGAGTCCAGGTTCGGCTACCCCTCGGGAATCTTCCTATCATGCGAATCCATTCCTTACGTTAAATTGTGAAAGTAGGAGCTCTCAGAAATTGCACTCACAGAGTGATCAAAACAACAGTGATTCAACAGCTTACAATGAGGGTAAGAGAGGGCACATATCTGAACCTACAACTGATTGTGAACGTTTTCCCTCTGCAACTGATGAAACTATAAATAGCATTTGCTGCAATGGTGATATAAACCATGTTCATCTGAGTTGTGGAAGCAACGGAAACATCTCACTTCTTCTAGGCAAAACACCGGCAGAGTATAGGAAAGAAGAAAGCCTTCACACTCCTGATGGGAACTCTCATCGATCTCAAAGAGAAGCAGCTCTTACAAAATTTCGCATGAAGCGGAAAGACAGATGCTTTGAAAAGAAGGTATGTCAGCTCCATAATTTTTCTATCAAAAGCTTGTCTGTATTTGACGTATCATTATCTTCACCTTGAAATTAACTGGTGGCAGACTCATCTTGAAAATTATCTCACTAAAGAACAAAAGATCCTGTAAGCATAACATTTCTCCTCTAAATTAACCAGTGGAAAGGCAAATAAGATATCAACAAGACACACTGGCCAATTTATGAATGATCATTTTAGAGCAAATGTATTTTACTTCCAATGGATTGTTCTGTCATTGCTTATCAATCATTTTCTTTTGTGATTTGCTCTCAGGTACGATACGAAAGCAGGAAAAAACTCGCTGAACAGCGTCCCAGAGTTAAAGGACAGTTTGTTCGTCATGTTCCTAGTGAGTCTTCGCCAGGTAACTCATAGGCAGATCGGCAATATAGGATCACGAATTCATCCAACGAAAGGAGGAAGCAGAAAAAATATAAGTAGTGTCAAACGACTTGAGATTCTGTCCTTCCAAAGTTCAAGGAATCGAACGAGAGGATGACCAAGTGTTTATGATGCTAAGGTCACTCACTTATGCACTCCACACTGATAGTGTGCATTTATTGTTATAGGAATCACAGGAATTCTCTACTTTTTTGTGAACCCTTACTTTTGTTTGCGATGTCAAATACGTATGGTACATCTCTGAGTTAACATATAGGTTAGGAACGTCCAAATACGAATTTTTATATTCATGACTAGGATCAATTCACCTCTCTTGTTATAGTTGGTGAGATGATCAAATCCTTTTTCCGGTTTGTAAATTATTGGAGTCTTTTTGTTGTACTTCTCTCGATCATCAGATGTAGCATACCACGACTAGTTCTAGGCCTATATACAGACGATTAATAGAGATTTTCTGGCATATGCTCTGGTTTCTATTTTCGTTTCTGTTTATACAAGATATTTGTTGTTGCAACATCGTTACATATATTGTCAAGTAATATACTTTGTTTGCACCTAATCTCGAAGCATTGGTCTCTTTCTTATGAGTTATGACCATGTGATGCATATTGCCAGTCTTCTTCACCATGCTTTAGCACAGGAGTGTTTGTAACAGTAACAAATATCAATGAGTATAGAATGCTCGAGTTCTCGGTAGAAAGAGGACTTCCAAGAAACAAAAACAAAATAAGGCAGCAAGTACAGGCCTGAGTGGAAAATAACAAAACAATTAGTACTAGCATTTAAGAGCAAGGAAAGCAAAAAAGAAATAGAGCTTGAGTGGCCTTAAGTTATGGTAAAAAGAAATGGGGGCCATGGATGTTGGAACCTGATAAACCAAAAACTACAAAAGCTTGACAACAACTTGATTCGCGGTTTTATATCCTGCCATACGCGTGCAGCCTAAGACCCTCTGCTTTATTGCCTGCAAAAGTTGATATGGATGTTGTCTATTATTAATAGTTTTTCCCTACTTCCTCCGTCTACTTTTGCTCGTTCACTCGTCTAGATCAAGACCTTATTATTAACTATAGTCATTTTCCAAAGCATATAATATATTATATTCAAAGATTGATATAGTAAAATTATCTCTATTTATTATTCCTTAAAACGTGTGTCAAGTCAATACTGGACAAAAAAAAAATTAAACAAAGGGAGTAACGATGTAGTATTACTCCTCCTTCCCATATTACTTGTTCAATTTCTCTTTTACACTTCTCTTAAGAAATCATAAATAAAAAAGATATTTCTTAATAATCGTGTAAACCCTTGTCCAATGGAACAGGCACAAGAGAAATGAGAAATGAGAAACGAAAAGAAATAAGAGATTGACATTTGACACACACAACCTGGGGATGATGAAGAAACTAGGCATAAAGCAAAACACCAAAGTATATTAGTGGACCTGTCCCCTGTCTTTATCAAAGTAAAATGAGATAGGTCCTTTGGCAAAGAGAAAGTTTCACTTGTTACAAAAGAGTAATGATGATGGGCTACACTCAAACTCAACTTTATCTGAAAGACCTCCATAACTGAACTAATCAAAAATAATAATAATACTACTAATTAAAAGCAATCAATTAGTTACCCGCTGTTTTCAAACTTTTAAACTATGTGCTCTCCTGTTTGTTAATATTATTCCGTGTATATCCTTACCTAATCAAATTATGAATGTCACACTTTTAACAATAAACAACATTATTTGAATTGCTTATCTACAGCTTTTGTATTTTAGTTTTTCATTCGCCAGAGCTTACTTATGAGACTATACTTGATATGTTTCTAGTGTTAATAAATAATAATCAAATATTTAGAAAGTAAAATTGCAAATTGACCCTTAAATAAGAAAAAAACAAAAGGGTGGATGGGAAGTTTCCTTAAGGCAGAAGTAACATGATGAGTATATAAGCAACTCGATCGAGTAGAAGTAAAATGATGAGCTTACTACTCAATTGCAAAGTCAGGATTTTTACTAAGAAAATTCGAAATATAAAAATAAGCATATGTAAAAGTTAAAGAAAATTTAACATCAATTATATATACATAAAAATTAATTTTAATTATATATAAAAAGTGTAAATTTTCTTTACTAGCTCCCCCTGTCACCACTTGCCCCAGGGGCTAGGGGTGGATATAGTTTGGTCCACTCAGAAATTCAAATTTTTTAGGGGTTTGACATGAATTTTTAGATTATAGATTGAACTTAGAATTTTCATTTTAAAAGATTCATCATGCCTATATTGTTAGGAATAATTGAGCCAATGATTACAAATGGAAAAATTTCAATAATTTTCCTTTATTTGAAAGGAAGGGGGGGAAAATATAACATTTATATCAAAATATTAATCTGAATTGACATGAATCTCAATGATAATTATAAGATTGACAATTGGTAACATATTATAGAATACACACAATTCCGCAAAAATATTTCTTTTTATGATTGTTCATTTTGAATATTCAATTTAAATAAGTTGTGTTTTGCTTAGACTAATATATAGAATTGAAGTTATAGTTAATGCCGCTAATAGAAAATAGAAATAACTAGTTATAAGGATATCAGACTTAGAACTACATATGTATGTATTGTTTGCAACTACTAATCTAGATAAAAATGAAAAATATTCTATGAATAAATAAAGCTTAATACATAACATGATCGAGTGACCTCATTCCTTATTAACCGTAGAAAATTATATATCAAAGTAAATTATTGAATTGAGGTTGTTAATTGTTATAATCTGTCATATAAATTTATAAGTCAAAATTTAAAATTCAAAATATCTAAAATAATTAATCTAATTCAAAATTATTTGAATTGAATTTAGATTATAATTATTTCTTCAAACCAAATGGCCCTAACCTGCCCCCATGGACTTGGAAAAAGTCCATTTCTAATTAGATTCTTCATGTCTTCCTCTTCTTTTCAACTTTTAATTTCCACGGACCACAGCTCAATCAATGAAATGTTTTTCCATGTTATGACTTTATTTTCTTTATACAATAAATAGTAGTTATTTACATGGAGCAACGTGTCTATAATTTAATTAACAAAAATCTGGCTACCGAATTGAATTTTTGGTATTTATTACCTTGATAGGAATCCCTGTACGATGAATTATATTTTCCTAGGTTCATATTGTTTTCTCGAATTATATCGACACTCTTTCATAGATTTTATTTAGTCATTTGAATTATAATTATTTTGACTAGGCAGATAAAACGTTCTTATTAAATGCTTTTGGCTCATATTTGAGAAATTAGGAGTCGAAGTCAGGGCATTGTGGCATATAGTTTATCATTTTAATGAGTCCAATCATTACACACTTTAAAAAAGGCTACCTCTTTTTTTCAATAATGCTAAAAGTTGTAATGAAGATTCCGTCTCACATAGATAGATATCCCAGTATCCCCATTTTCTTCCAAATCAACCATCATAAGCTACTCCATCAATTTGATATATGATACTAAAAAGCATGCACCATATATACCAAAGTGCATGCATATTCATCATCGATACAAAAATAATATATCACTTTCTTGCCCCCCCTACCCTATCCTAGGGAAAGGCAATTGCACGCATGTTATATATATATAGAAAAAAAAAATTAACAGTAAGTCTTGTAGCTCACTAATTAAAATACTGTGAAATTAGATAGTCTCTGTCTCAATTTATATGATTCACTCTTCTTTTCAATCAATCTAAAAAGAATGACATGTTTTTATATTTAGTAACAATTTTACTTTGAAATGCTCATTTTACACTATTGAAAAAATGAAAATTAAACCAGAATTAAGATAGATTTTCAATTAAAACTAATCAACATACACTATTGAAAAAATGAAAATTAGTGTCAGACAAATATAGCTAAACATGTCGTTCATCTTATTCAATTTCACAATGAATTATATAAGAAAATTATTAGCTACGAACAATTTAGTAATGATCACGACAGAAGTAAATTTAAAACTGTAGGTGAACATTTTAGGCAACCATCAATGACTAAACAACTAACCTAATGACTTCACCAAAAGGTAAATAAAGGAAAAAGATTACTTTCCTTTGATATCATTGCACTTAATTAGTCAATACCCCATGCAAAAGTAGCCACTCAAAAGCAGCCAAAAGACAAAATAATTATAAACTTCTACTTCTAACACCACTTCTTGTATACTATATAACAATAATAATAATAATAATAATAATAACCTCTTCATTTCATTTCATTTCCTTAGCATTGTAAACTTGCCCTTTCTTTATTTTCTTGCTTGGCAGATGTCTCCAATTGATGTAAAATCCCCAAAACATTGTGAAGAAAAAGGCTTCAAAGTAGAAAAACTATTCCCAAAAAAGAAGTTATTCTTTTGCTTCTCTACAATTTCCCTCTCTATTCTATCATTCATCTTTCTTCTTTACCTCACACTTACCCCTACAAAACCAAATTTCACACTAAGAGAAGCTGATATTTATCAACTCAATCTCTCAGGTCCACGCCAACTGCTTAACTCGTCTATTCAACTCACCCTCGTATCGAAGAATCCGAATAAGAAAGTTGGAATTTACTACGATGAGTTGCAAGTGTTTGCTTCTTATAAAGGACAACAAATTACTCTTCATACTTCTCTTCCTCCATTTTATCAAGGCCATGAAGATAGTAATTTCTTATCGGCTGCTTTGATTGGGAATGGATTGCCGGTGGATCCTTATTTTGGTTATGAGGTGCAACGTGACCAAAGTGTTGGAAAATTGATTATGAATTTGAAAGGAAGTGGTAGGTTAAGATGGAAAGTTGGAACTTGGGTTTCTGGGAAGTATAGGTTTAATGTTGATTGTGTTGCTATTATGCCTTTTGGATCTTCCTTGCCATCTGGTCCCCTTAGTTTTAGACAAGGAGCTCAATGTTCTACTACCCTTTGAATAATTAAAGCCCTTCCTCAAATAGGGAGTATATTTTTCTTCTTTTAATTTCATATTTTATATGGCTATATTGTAAGGGCTAAAGTAATTGCGTTGAGTCTATTGTACAAACTCAACAAAGTTTTATTACCTTGCATTTTTAAAAGAGACAATATTTGCAACTTTTGTTATCATTGCACACAGGCACCCTTATCATAAATTATATGGATAAGCAATATAAAAAGCTTTTCTCAATTTCATGCTACTGATATTTTGTGACAGTATTACAGTAATGAAGATTAAGTGCGAGGTTAGGATAATGGAGTCTTAAAGGGCGTTAATCTTATCTTGAACCCTTTGATTGTTTTAAGGTGTGGTACGAAATAATTTGTAGTGACAGAAGCAAGTGGATGATCTAGCTATAGAATAGATTGATTAGTTTTCAAAAACTTAAAAGCGACAGGATACTGTATATCTTTTTGTACTTGTGGGTTTTAGAAAAATTCTCTGGTTATAAAAAGACAACTACTAAGGGAAGACACTATGACCACCAAACATTGATTGGAACTACATTTTTCTTTATATTGGTCTCTGTGCCAGCTCGCGCATAACATGCGCACCACTATTTTATTGTCTCTACAGAAATTTGGACCCTTACCTCACATGATTTTTCACCTACTTTATTGATGCTAAGCCCACACCTTGGGTGTTGCTGCTTCTTACTACAGTTTCATGAGCCAGACACAATTTTTTATTATACTGTTAGTTAAAACATTAAGATAATATGCTTTCAGAGCAACAATCAGGCAACCGTTGCCAAATTCCACCACAATCCGTGTAGTTTTTGTTGTTGGTTGCGCCTAAACAGAAAATGACTATCACAAGCCTCTTGCAAATTTATGCATACATCTTTAATACTTGACCAGTAAATTCCACAGAACTAAACGAGTTGAATTAAGACCCAGAAAAAAGAGCAAACATTTGCTTCCTTCTAACCTCTCTTCAGTTTCCAATTGGGTAAGATTTACTCATATCACAACCCCAAACTGCCAATGACAAACCAATTCCTCTCATGATAAATGGTTTACCATTTGCAGAGTAACTCGCTCAATACCAATCCAGAAAGAAAAAAAATATAAATCCAAGCAGAAAGTGGCGCAAGAAATATGGGGGGGGATCCTCCATGTAACAATTGTGAATGTAAGTTTGACTGGACTCCTTAAGCATCACAGACAACTTCACAAAGGAGGGATTCAATATTCGAAGTTTTCCAATTCCTCCTCGCCCCATCAAAACATTTAGTGTTACTGCTCAGACCTCACTCTCACTTCTGCTCGTAAAACTCCATTTGACAATTCATTTGATCAAATTCCTGATCTCTCCAATTCATGGAAGCAAATTTTCAAAGTTTTTGAACTCAAACGTAATAACCATCAGATACTAGTACAAAAATTAACTACACAAACATTAAATTTCAAAGATGCTGTACTAAGGTAAGAGGAGGAGAGCGAATGCTGAAGGGTCACAATATAATAATATGAAAGAATTTGAGCATCCAACCGAAAACTTAATGCTCTTTATAGAACCATATTAATGCACTAGTATATCTGATGAAAATGACAGATTTTCTAATACACGTGTAACCCAATTTCATGGTCTACATGTGAACTGAAGATAGGCTGAAGTAAAAGAACACGTTTAACAAACTGAAGAGTGGGCTTAGAGCAGAGAAACAATAAACTTGATAGGTTAAGGAGTGTGTGTGGAGAGTAAAGTTAGTGGCTTAATGAACTAAATTGAGACTGAATCGCAGGGCAGCAGCAGCTTGATTGACTACGTTTAGAGAAAAAGCTTAGGGAACAATGGTAAATAGAAAGATGAGAAGAGATGGCAACCATAACAAGTAGGGCTTGATTTACGGTTCACAATAACTCATCCTTGCTTTCACCAAACTCCTTGTACCTCAGGCCCCACTACCCTACCCACCCCCAAAAAAAGGAAAAGAAGATGAAGAAAAAAGAGGAAACTAACAGCTAAAAAGATAGGAAAGATGCCCAAAGATGTCACAGAGTCAGCCTAGCATTGGGGGAATCTGGAGCAGGAGAAACATTTGGAGGGATCTGAACAAACTACAAAGTGAAATTCAAGGACTGTAAGGGTTAAATTCTTTAATTAAATTGGCTGCTATGTTTCCAATCCTCTGCATGTTTCATATCAGGGAGTAAAGAAATTTATTACATGAATGAAGAGAACTTTCTACAATCCACTAATTTACAAACACTAGGAAATGGTGGCATCTTCAGCAATGAGAATGTTCATGAGTTAAACCCTTAAATTGGTATCAATTACAGCAACTGAAGGGAATTGAACTAATTTTGAATTCTTTCACACACATTGCCAACATTATCTACTATTATGCTAATTAAGCCACAAAACTAAATCCACAAAAAGCTGGTGACAAGGATTCTTTCTTTCCCATTTCTTTTCCCCCTAATTCCAACCTTTCTCCACCTCTATGGCGTCACCAATACCTCTTTCTCTAAGTAGGTAAATATTGCTAATATGGTATACGCATACCAGCCCCTCTACCCTACTCCACTTAAATACCAAGCTTATCGGCTTAATTCGCAAGGCTCAAACTTGTGAGTTGTGATGTAAGTCACAAGTCTCTCACCGAGCTTATAAAAGATGTAAAAGCTTAGGAGTATCACTTATCCTATCACTGAACAGTCTCACCAGAATTAGACTCTACTGTATTTTTTCTTAGAAGAACAATAATAATAAAAGTGGGAAGTTGAAGTAATGGCTAATCAATTATGGTCATGCCGATGGATGAAATGTGGTTACCTGGAAGCTGTGGGTACCAGTGGGGGTCCCTTATGATGGATGTGGGACAGTAGAAGCTGGACTGGGACTTAAGTTGAAGCTGGTCAATATTCCATCACTTACGAGTTTGTTTCAACTCATAACCTCTATACCTGGTACTTCACTGGAGTGTATGCTCCTCATACCAGGAATGAGAAGTTAATCTGCTGGGAGGAACTAGCAGTTGTTAAAACCATTTCTGATGGTCCTTGGGTCACATGTGGAGACTTCAACACCAACAGAACTATGGAAGAAAGAAAAGGATGTAACAGAATCTCTTTTGTTATGTCTGATTTCTCAACATGGATACATGAGATAGAATTACATGACCCCCAGCTACATGGAGTTTTTACGTGGTTCAGAGGCCTCAATAACCCAAGTGCAGCGAGGCTAGACAGATTCCTATTCTCTATGGAATGGGAAGAAAAATTCAAAAATATCAAGCAAAAGCTACTACCTAGAGTCCTCTCCGATCATTGCCCTATCATGTTAGAATGTGGAAATTGGGAGAAGAAAAGGTCAAACTTCAAGTTCGAGAACTGGAGGCTCAAGGTGGAAGGTTTCACTGAACTGATCCAAGTATGGTGGAATGAATTCTTGGTGGAAGGATGTCCAGACTATAGACTCAATGTTAAGCTAAAAATGCTCAAGGAAAAACTCAAAGAATGGAGCAAAGCTAACTTTGGGAAGATAGTAAACAAGAAGAACAGCTTGCTGGATGAACTGGCTGAAATTGATGAGTTACAGGGAACAAGAGATTTGACTGAAGATGAAATGATGATAAGAGCCACCATAGTAGTGGAGTTGGAAGAGCTGGCAAAAAATGAAGAATCAAGGTGGAGACAGAAATCCAGAGTATTATGGCCGAAACAAGGGGATAATAATACAAGGTTTTTCCAAAGAATGGCAACATCACACAGGAGGAACAACACCATTGACAGGCTGATAGACAAAGGAGAGATTGTAGAAGACCCTATAGAAATCAGAAACACTATGATTGATTTTTATAGGAAGCTCTACACTGAATCTGAAAACTGGAGACCTAGATTTGATTTCCTGGACTGTCCGACTATAACTCAGGAGGAACAGACTTGGATGCAAAGACCTTTTACTGAAGAAGAGGTTTTGGGATGCTTAAAACAGTGTGATGGAGATAAAGCTCCAGGTCCTGATGGCTTCACAATGAGTTTCTTCAAGTCATGTTGGGGAACATTGAAGGAGGATCTGATGTTGACCATTCACAATTTTCACCAAAAGAAAGTCTTTGAAAAAGCTTTTTATGCCACTTTCATAGCATTGATTCCTAAAAAAGTTCGGGCAGAGGAATTAAAAGATTTCAGACCTATTAGCTTGATAGGGGGAGTATATAAGATTATTTCCAAACTAATCACTGAGAGGTTGAAGACAGTAATGGGGAGATTGGTTAATGTACACCAAATGGCTTAAAAGGAAGGCAAATTATGGAAGCCTCACTTATTGCTAATGAATTGGTGGACTCCAGAGTCAAACAAAAAAAGGCTGGTATCTTGTGTAAGCTGGATATAGAAAAGGCATATGATCATGTTAATTGGTCTTTTCTGCTAAAAATCTTGAAGGACATGGGTTTTAGGAGGAAGTGGATTAACTGGATAAGCTTCTGCATATCCACTGTAAAGTTCTCACTAATTATAAATGGCAACTCTGAAGGTTTCTTCCAATCTCAAAGGGGGTTAAGGCAGGGGGACCCTCTCTCACCCTTCCTATTCATTCTAGCCATGGAAGGCCTCAACCATATGATTAGGAGAGCAAATGTCAATGGATGGTTAAGAGGTTTTAAAGCTCAAATGCAGGGGAGCATGGAGAATGAGGTAGGGGTTACTCATTTACTTTATACAGATGATTCTCTGATTTTCTGTGAGGCTGAGGTGACACAAATCAGACACATCAGAGCTATTCTCACTATTTTTGAAGGTGTTTCTGGGCTCCAAATTAATTGGCAAAAGAGTTTCCTTTATCCAGTAAACCATGTAAGCAACATGGAACTGCTAGCTAGCAATCTTGGTTGCCAAATAGCTACTCTACCCACAAAGTATTTGGGCATGCCTTTGGGAGCACAAAACAAGGACATACGAGTGTGGAATGATGTTCTGGAGAGATGTGACAGGAAACTTGCAAGGTGGAAGAGTCATTACCTCTCTTTGGGGGGGAGATTGACCCCGGTCAAGTCAGTCCTAGATGCTCTCCCTTCTTACATGATGAGCCTTTTCCCTATTCCAAAGAGCATTGAGAAAATGTTCAACAAACTTAGAAGATCTTTTCTTTGGAATGGAAACCGAGAAAATAGAGGTTACAAGTTAGTCAAGTGGGATATTGTAACTCTTAGTAGGAAGAATGGAGAACTGGACATAAAAAAGCTAAGCCTCCAGAACTCCTGCCTTCTATAGAAATGGTTGTGGAGAGTCTGCACTGAAGAGCTAGCACTATGGAAGAGAGTCATCATTGACAAATATGGACTACAAAGTCATTGGTCTACTGAGGAGGTTCTGGGAACTTTTGGGTGTAGTGTTTGGAAGACCATTAGAAGACTATGGCCACAGTTCAAGGATAACATCTCACTTAAGGTGGGAAATGGCAGGAAAATTGACTTCTGGAATGATTTATGGATTGGAGAAGAATGCCTTGCAACTCTATTTCCAGATTTGGTTATACTCAACCAGCATAACAAGGACACAATTTCTCAGATATGGAGCCCTCGGGCATGGAATTTCTTGTTTAGAAGAGCGGAAGACAGATTTGTTCAAGATGTTTTATGTGTGATCAAGATGCTGAAGTCAATGGACATTTGTTCCTCCACTGCAAGGTAGCTACCAACCTATGGAACATGTTTCTTTGCATCCTTGGTGTATGCTGGGCAACTCCACAGACCACTAAGGGTATGCTAGACAGCTGGAAGGAGATAGGAAGAAGACATTCAACTGAAGACTGGTGGGAGTTAATACCAGCTTGCATTTGGTGGACTCTATGGAAAGAAAGGAATGCTAGATGTTTTGAGGACAAGAGTAACAACATCGAGAAGATAAGGATGAATAGCCTTAGTCTTTTATACTTTTGGTGTAAACAAGATATGAGGGGGGATATAGAACTTTTTGTTGAGTTCATAGGCAATTTGTAATCTCCCTAGGGGTAGGTTTTGTTATGCTCTGATGAGATTGTAAGTGACCTATGCTCATCATCATTTGATGATGAGACTTTTGTGAATACACAGTTACCCTTATCTCAAAAAATAAAAAAATAAAAGTGGTGTTTTAGCTAGTTATGCGTGCCTCAATAATTTCCAATGGTACAAGCATCTTCCCACGAATATATGTAATTGAATAACTCTGACCACCAAAACTTGAAAAGATGAACAGAAATCAACTAATCTTCTATGCCTCTGTGGAACTCGAAATTTGGTCTATTATGGTTTTCATATAACTTCATTGACAGATAATCCACACCCTTGAATCATACATAACATTCTAGGGATCATTCAGTTCATGAACTACTTAAGCAAAGATTATAATACAAGGATTATTACTCGGAATAAATTGTATGAATATGTTCAACATTTCATAATATTGCAGGGATCATTATATCGGGAATAATGACACATGAACTGTTATACAGGGATAGCTTCCTTTAGTAACATTTTTGTCTTTATATATTTTTATTCATTTATTACTAGTACACATTTTTGTTACAAATCCTACTCCACACATGACACAGCAAGGATTTCCATTCAACCAAACCAAAGTATATTAGTTGTGCAGAATCCTATACTAGAAACCAAATGTAACATAGCTTATGCAGAGATAAAATTAGTAATACCAGAGTATTACGTCGCAAAAAAACATTGTATGGATTAGTTTTCCTTCTATGGCCATAAAATGATCCCTTACAGCTCTCTTTTCTACACTCACAAATTATGACAAGGCCTTAACACATTTGCTCTTTATATTCTTTTCCTAATGAAATTCAGCATAGCACCACCAGCAAACCACTCATCCACCAGACCTTGGTCATCTCTCTCTCTCTCTCTCTCTCTCTCTCTCTATCGATCGAGGTGATATATAAGAACCTTCTGCTGCTGCAAGTTTCAACTCCTGTGGCAGCTACAATTTTCAGAGTTAAACAAGTGGTGATATAAAGCCTGAAAACAACATTTTTGGTCAGGGCTAGACCCCTAAGCTTGTTTGATTCAGGCATTGAGTTTTGGTTTTGCTTCCTAGAAGGAGTGCCATTGAAATTGAAACAGATATTCTGCAATTAAAACCCTGAACATAAAATCGCAACACTTAGTTTAAAATCCCCCAGCTACCTGAAGCTTTAGTTTGATTCAGGCATTGAGTTTTGGTTTTGCTTCCTAAAAGGAGTGCCATTGAAATCGAAACAGATATTCTGCAATTAAAACCCTGAACATAAAATCGCAACATTTAGTTAAAAAGCCCCCAGCTACCTGAAGCTTTAGTTTGATTCAGGCATTGAGTTTTGGTTTTGCTTCCTAAAAGAAGGGAGTGCCATTGAAATCGAAACAGATATTCTGCAATTAAAACCCTGAACATAAAATTGGCCACCAGCTACCTGAAGCTTTAGTCATCCCCTCAATGGCAAGCTCAAAATGAAAGGTCATTACATTATTTGGCTCTAAGACATATCAGAAGCTCATTTTGGATCTTACAAGAATTTAGTAATGATGCAAAATTGGCAACCCAAAGGAGATCCACATTATAGGAAACATACACAAACGCACCATATACGAGGCAAATCCACCTCCAATCCTAAAGTTATCATGAGTACCTAAGCAAAAATGGTTTTGATGGTAAAGGATAACCCAACCAAAAGATATAGACATCCAGATCAAGTGGCAGGAAACAAGGCTCGCTCAAATATAATAAGCACACATGTTGACTATGAGATGTTAATTATCAAGTTACTCCCACTTGGAAGCACCACAAAGTACAATGCTAATTGAGTTTCAAATGCAATCCTGTTCTTCTCAGTACAATACAAGAAGCTCTCGCTGTTAGAAAGATATACACGCAAATCGCAATAAATATTAAATCCTCAATACCTGAGATGGATATTAACATGAATAGAAAGCTAATCAAGCAATTCTTCTATGTAACTGTATCTAAATATCCTATAAAGTATATATGACACTCAACCGCAAGTCCTGGGAAGCCATCTTTACTATGAACCATGTAGTAGTCAAAAATTCAATCTTGGAAGGACAAGAGCTCAAACTCACCTTCCGACATCATCGATCACAACGAATCAGCATCAACCCACTTCCAGTAATGCTTTTTACAGGAAACTGCACCATCTGCGACCATCCTCTCACTAGAATCTCCATATTCATCCGTCTCTTCTGTGCAAAACTCCTCCTCAGGCAAACCATCCACTGCAGCCTCCACAGTATGCAACACATAACAAGCAGGCAATCCAGGATACGACGCTGAAACCCTTTCCTCCACCTTCTTAGAATACGAATTCGGCAAAATCTTAACAATGCCATTCTCTCTGAGCTCACCAAAAGACCCACCAAGCACTGAACCAAGCTCTTCTTTCACAGCCCGAAAAACCGCATCATCAACTGTCTCACCAGGCTTCATCTTCTCCGACAACGGCCGACACCTATGCCTAACAGCACCATCCGACAACTCTTGATGCGATTCAACAAGGACTTTATTGTCTTTTCCAATAACCTTAACAACCATAACCTCAACAGTTCGAACCGGCGGCGTAGAATCAGCCAGCAAAGTCTCCCCTTCCGACAATTCAAGCCAGAGATTACTAACATTCTTGGTTCCCGGCTTAACACCCCAAGAAGCGAAAGAATCAGAAGGCATACGCGGCCTTAGCCAATCGGAGAGTGATTGGGGATTGGGGAAGTGGTGAATAGGGTTACGAAGATTACTGGAAGAGGGGTTTGACATAGTGGGAATTCTGAGAAATCTACGGGGGTTTAAAGGGAAAGAAACAAGAGGGGTGAATTTTCGGAGAAGGGAAGTAGTGGGGTTTGAAGAAGAGAAGATAACGAAGAGAGAAAAGGCAGTGAAGATAACGTCAGGGAAGGAAGTAGGTTTCTTGTGGAGATGCGGTGGTTGTGGTGGCGGCGGTGGCTGAGAAGACATATCAAGTAGTTTCAGTGAATATTGTGAAGAAGATGATGAATGTAAGGAATTGGTGAGGTTCCATTGATAGGATTGAAAGAGGAGGAGGAATTTGAGGTTGAGATGTATTCTTCTCTTGGAATTGGGATCAAAGACTACACATTCCTTTTCCCAATTGGCTTCTAAAATCTCTTAAACTTTGACTTTTGCTTGTACACAATTTTTATGAGTGGCGTGTGGTTGCCAAAAATCCGAAATTATTATTTTGATTTGACACGAACTTTAAGAAAATTAATTAATTAATTAAAATTTGTAATCTAAAATTAAACTTGTTAAAATGGAAAAGACTTAACGCTTTGTTTGGATGGTTGTCATGTATTGTTTCATAATGTATTGTGTTGTATTATATTGTTTTAATGAATACAATGTTTGGATAGACTATATTATTTTTCATTGTTACATGATGTCACATATGCAATAAACTTACAAATTTTTTTATAGGGGACGGGGTAGAGCTACTATAAAAAGGTAGAGTAAATGAAAAAATAAGTAACGACACAATCATACAAAATTGATCGTTACACAAAATGAGTCTTGGCGTCGTTACCTAACGATGAATTTAAACAATACAATACAATAAAATTTAAGTGACAATCAAAATAAACATTATATTTAAAGTAACAATACAATACAATACAATGGATAACAACCCTCCAAACAAAGTGTAAAAAAACATTTTTTTTTAAAAACGAATTAAAAAGGAAAATATGACAAACAAATTGAAACGAATGTGGTATTTTCTTTCTCTGGTTTGTTCATTTTTTTAACAAATAAGAAAGATTTTAAGTTTTTCAAAACTTCAAAGACTATTTTTGAAACTTTACCAAAAATATATGTATTTAAGGTCTGTTTTGAGCTTGGCAAACCTAAAAAATATTTGTTTGAGAATTTTTAGCAGAAAAAAAACTCAGTTTTTGGAAAAATTTCAATCAAAAGTGTAAAATTTTACAACTTTCTTAGCTTCAAAATGTTCAAAAAATAAAATTAAAAGAAAAAACAAGTAAACAATGATGAAAAGAGAATTAGGGAAGTTCAATGAAAAAACAGAGAACTTTTTTACTTTTTGCAATTTTTTCATCTCTGTATGAGCAAGAAGTCCACATAGAGGCCTATGGTTAATAAAAGATTCATATAACAACTTCCAAGTAACTTAATATTGAAGAACAGTTAGGTACTATCTCAATACACATAGTTTGACAGTTAACAAGTTTCCTTTATCATTTTCCATTACACATGGTTTTCAAATTGATGCTTACTAGATGATAGAAAAAAAAGTACTGAACTTTAGATTTTATTTTTCCAAATGGTGCTACTCAAGTGCCTGAAAAAGTATAATCCCTCCACCTTCATGACCAGAGGCAAAAGTTCTTTTCATCTCTTACAAAGAAGGTAGAAAATCAAGTCCTCCAATAGTCCACACTGCAAATTCAAAGAGAAAATCACTTCAAACATCAGTAACAGCAGATTTATGGCCATGTTCTTGCTTTGCAGTAATGTAGAAAGACTAAAATACACTGTCAAAAGAATTGCAGAAGTAGTTATGCTCTAAATCATAAAACAAAGACAGACACTATTCGGGAATAACTTTTTTTACATTGAAAGAAACTTTACAAAAGATTACTCGTCTACCTCCATTGCATGTCAAGAAATGGGAATTCAGTCAGTCTGCATGTATAATCTTCAACCAACATGACAGTACATTTTCTATCCCTTGAACATGGTAACCACTGAACTGTATTTCATCTGTTTTTGGGTTACTACAATTGATAAAGAAGACTTTGCATTGGGGTAGAGAAGAGAATCAGAGAAACAAACAGTTTGAAGTTGATATTTCCCAAATGGGCAATGCGACACAATTAAGACTTCAATCAACCTAGCCACAATAGATCGAACACATCTCTGTGAGCTACACATCAGAAATCCTCTTTGAGATTTGATAATGAAACCAGGAGAGAGAACACGGAAAGAAAGTAAATTAAATTGTTACTCTTTTTAAGCATTAAACTGAATTACCAAGATATAACTCTTAATGAAGCCGCCGATTTCCAGGTCGGGTCTTCTAAACTAAAAATAATTCATTTATCTAACTTATATATTTCCCATGAATTATAATCTATTTCTTAACAGATGAAAAGCTGAATTTTCTACAAAAAGAAAAGATTATTGTTAAGTAATAAACAACCCTTGAGCCACAGAAGCTCCATGTAGAACAATTACAACTATAACAAGGCTTAGAAACAGCAATCGAATCTCTCAAACAACAAGATGATCCAGCAGGGCCCAAATGAAAATGAATCAGTATACTGCGTCACCCAAAGTTGAAATTTTTGTTCCTGCCAGTAACATAAGATTGTAAGAGATGCTACTGCAGAAACTAATATCGAAATGTATAGCTCCCACGCTGCAGCATTGCAAGGGAACTTCTCAAGTTATATTTCCTCTTGTAGTTCAAGGTTTTCCTGCAATCGCAGAACCTACACTAGGGTGACAATTACTTTTACATTACCACGGAAACAGCAATGAGGAGAACATTTAGTCCCACTTTAAGAAGTCAAAAAGTTTGACAGCATTTCACGAAAAAAGAAATATAAGTTCCAAGTCTTAAACAATTCTGCTACTAACTTTCATGCAGTCCATAAAACTTCATTTGAATAAGTTCATCAAACAACCTAAGCACAAATGTGCTTCAAAAGCGATCAATTTGAAGTTTATGGACTATGTAAGTGATTCCTAGTGTCTTTTAATCTTGATTTGTTATTTATTTTTATCTTAATTTATTTCTCTCCAGTATGTGCCTAAAATCTCCAACTTTTGTCATAATCATTCTATTTCTTGATTTTATAATTGGACACATCACATTTTCTAGTCTCCAAAGTTGGAAACTCGACGCTATTAATAGATATGAAATCATCGAACAACCTCTGAATCCTTTCATGGTTTTATCCTCACTAATCTGCCAACAATCTCATGCCTATCTTCATCCCTTGAAATCAGCAAACAATCTCTGAATCTTTTCATGGTTCTATCCACACTAATCTGCCAACAATCCTATGCCTATCTTCAGCCCTCTAACAATAACAACAACAACATACACAGTACAATCCCACAACCACAAGTGGAATTTGGGGAGGGTGGTGTGTACGCAGCCTTACCCCTACCATGTGAAGGTAGAGAGGTTGTTTCTAATAGACCCTCGACTCAAGTAAAGCATATAAAAAAAACAAGTATGTAAAGAAAATACAACAGCGAAGAAGCAATGCTAAAAACAAAGAAGAAGAGAACAATCGCAACGACAATGATGTGATAAATGAAGCAGGAAACAATATGTAATACTAAAATTTTCAACCTTCTAATACTGAACAAATTCCACTATTCACAATTTGTAAGAACATAAGAAAGTCCCACCAGTTCCTTTGAAGTTGACTAGCTATACAATCATCAAATATGAAAATTGTCCTGGAATAACTATAAATAGAAGTATAAGGTAAGTGTTAAACTCTAAAGCAAGTTGAATTTACCTACAATAGGTTACCACTAATCCATACAAATACACAAAGCCAGGGGTCTCCAGAAAACAATGCTGACATCATATTTCAAAGCATGTACCGTCTTTGTTCTTCTATTCATAATGTTGAAGCACCATTGTCATTAATGTCATTTAAAGTCATATTACTTCATTAAAAAATGTCACCCAAAGCCATTTTTAGTGGAATTCTCTAGAGCATAAGTGGAGGATATATATGTCAGATAATCCGACAATTGGTTAAAAATTCACATTAACTAGTAACTAGTTCAAGTGTGTGTCTACCTTCTATGAGTTAAATTTCACATCTTGCATCACAATATGGGTTAATTTTCCTAACTCAACAGATACAATACAAATTTTATTTCTATACGTGATAAGAATTAGGAACTACATCAATAAGTGAAACCACATAAACAGGATCCTGCATTCAATAGCTCATTAATACATTATCTAACACAAGCAAGAATCAGCAGGACTCAGAATTACTAAATCAGCTTTTCCTGTTTTGTTCTATTGCCACACACTATAAGTTGGAACTATCTAAATGTATAACACGGTTGAGCAGTCCAAAAAGGACACATAATAAAATCTAATATCCAACCCCCTCCATCACGGATTAAAAGACATACTAAACTTCATCAATAACTCATTAATATATTATCTACCACAAGCAAGAATCAGCAGGATTTCAGAATTACTGAATTAGCTTTTCCTGTTTTGTTTTTTTGCCACACAATAAGTTGTAACTATCTAAATGTATAACACGGTCGAGCAGTCTAAAAAGGACGCACAATAACATCTAAGCTCTAACCCCTTTCCACCACAAATTAATAGATATACTAAAGCAGTAGTAATTGTTGGCTTACAGGAAAAATTCAATCATCCAATTGCCTTATACTTTAAGCAGCTGCAACTTGTTAGAAAACGCAATGGCAATCCAATCATGATGTGCAGCAGACCACTGAATTTGATTAATCTCAGCTCCAGCAGAGTACATTGCCATAGGATCAATCCCATTAGGCCCTACAACAGTTGGCAACTCCCAAATGAGCGCCTGCCCGTCATCCCCAGCTGAACAAATATGTTGACGACTCTGTGGAGCCCAAGCAATAGCATTGACACTCGCCTGATGCCTAGCCAACTCTGCCACAGGCCTTGCTCGATCCCTAATATCTAAAATCATAATCTTGTCGCAATCCATCGACATAGTAGCCATATATCTCAAATCATGCTTGTTCCAAGCCAACCTCAACAACTGAGTGCCAGGTTCTGGACTCTCATAAATAATTGTAGTATGTTCCTTACGCCTCAAATCAAAAATCCTAACTGACCCATCAGCAGAAACGGAGGCAAAAACCCCAGCTTCACCCCAAGCTATATCATAAACCTCTTTATCATGGGCTATAATTTGAGCTTCGACAGCCCCTGTTTCAACATCCCAGATGGTACAAGTAGTGTCTATACTGGAAGTACCAATTCTTCTGGGCTCCACCTCATTCCAATCAAAAGACGTCAAAGGGGCAACGTATTCACTAGTTTTATTCTTACTGAGAGTGAAAAGGGGTTCAATAGAAGCATCACCAACTTCCCAAAGACGGAGGTAGTCACTGCAAGAGGCAAGAATGTCATTTGACTTGAGAGAATCAAAAGGATTAGGATGGAACATGAGCTTCGTAGGCGGATAAGGGTGTTCGAAACAGAGATTCGGAATAGGCTTAAGGGTTAGGTTATGTGCATCGAAAGAGAGAATATCAACACAATTGTTGATCTCTTCGATATAGCTGCCGATGGCAATTCGAGGGTGGCGGTTGGGGAGGGAAGAAGTGAAGGAGGAAAAAGCCATGGCGTAGATGGGGTAGGATGAGTCGTATGTAACGGAATTTCCAGATCGGAGATGAAATTTTTTACCGGATTTTTTTTCCATTTTTAGCGAGGATGAATTGGGGAAAATTGAAGTTGAAGTTATGTATGTGGGTGTGTTATGGGTTTGGTAATAAATTGGAATTGGAAAACATGTTGTTGAGCTTACATGGAAAATTTGTAATGTTCACCGGCAGTTCACTCGAAGGGAAGAAAAGTTAGTGGTTGGTAGGATTGACTAGTCAGGTGCTTTCGCTTCCACAAGACGAAGACAGATTAGTCTTTGGTGGCAATGGATGATTTGATCTGGAAGCTTCAGTTCTTATTTGGGCCCCCAGAAGAGTTAATACTTTAGTGGGCCGTTTGGTTTAAGGTCCAATTTCATGAGTATCACTATTTAATTTTCATTCCGAGAATCGCCTCTTTTCAAAAAGTGACATCACACAAAATCAAGAAATGAAAAATAAGGAACAGAGCTGCTACTGCAGAAATATAATATCATGCACAACAATATGGTCCAAGATGGCTCAAATAAAAATGCATCAATAGATTGCATCAAACAAAGTTGAAATTTTCATTCCTACCAGTTATATAAGATTGTCAGAGCTGCAACTGCAGAAACTAATATCCAAATGTAGACTGAACAGCTTCAGGTTATTACCAACCTCGGGTTCAACAACTATTGGGTAAAGCCTAAACCTTACTCCTTTCCTTCTATCGGAACTGGTAACAGATCTCTAGATCCGATGCAACTACGATAAGAAGAAATGAAAGTATGAAGGCCTCTATGCTCAATCGAATAAGCTCCCACACTGCATAATTGCAAAGGAACTCCTATAGTTACATTTTCTCCTGTAGTTCAAGATTTTCCTGTAATCGCAGAACTTACACTACGGTAACAATTACTTTTACAGCACCATGGAAACACCTATAAGGAGAATATCTAGCCCAATTTAAGAAGACAAAAAGTTCGGAAACATTTCACGAAAAAGAATATCAGTTTCAAGTCTTAAAACAGAATATATGAAGGGCATGTGAAACTGTTTAACGACGTCCTATGCAACTTAACGAATAGTTTTCACTTTCCACAGGACACTCCATGATATCATTACTAGATACCACTAGATCACGTCTAATGGTATCTTGTCACTCAAAGAACACTCCATGATAACATTACTAGTTCACGTGCTAGCAGAAACCCAGCAACATATAAAGAAAACAATTCTGCTACTAACTTTGGTGCAGTCCATAAAACTTCATTTGAATAAGTTCAACAAACAAATTAATCATGAATGTGCTTCAAAGCCATCAATTTAAAGCCTGTCGACTATGTAAGTGATTCCTTGAGTTTTTAACCTGTATTTATTATTTATTCTCATCTTAATTTATTTTCTCTCCAGTATGTGCCTAAAATATCCAATGTTTGTCATAATCATTCTATTTCTTGATTTTATAATTGGACGCATCACATTCTCCAGTCTCCAGATTTGGAAACTCAATATGTAACTTGGCATGTCAAACTCAATGCTATTAATCTATGTTGCTCGGACTCTTCAAAAATGTCGACGGGTGCGTGTTGGATCCTCCAGAAACACAGTGTATTTTTGAAGGATCCGACACGGGTGCAGCAACATTTTTGGAGAGTCCAAGCAACTTAGTTATTAATAGATATGACATTAGTAAACAACCTTTGAATCCTTTCATGGTTATTCCCACACTAATCTGCCAACAATCCTATGCCCATCGTCAGCCCTCTAACAATAATAATGGCATACCCATTGTCATTCTACAACCACAAGTGGGATATGGGGAGGGTGGTGTGTCCCCTACCTTGTGAAGGTAGAGAGGTTATTTCTTGTAGACCCTTGGCTCAAGTAAAGCATATAAAAAAACAAGTGAAAATACAATAGCAAAGAAGCCATGAAGAAGAGAACAATAGCAACGACAAATAATACGATAACAATGTAAACAACACGGAATACTAAAATCTTCAGCCCTCTAATACTGGTCCAATTCCACTATTCACAATTTGCAGCAATATAAGAAAGCCCCACCAGTTCCTTTGCAGTTGACTAGCTATACAATTATCAAATATGTGAATTGTCTTAGAATAATTATAAATAGAAGTATAAGTTGAGGTTCAAAATCTAAAGCATGTTGAATTTACCACCAATAGGTTACCACTGATCCATATAAGTATATAAAGCCAGGGGTCTCCGGAAAACAATGCTGACATTATGTTTCAAAGCATGTACATCTGTTATTCTTCTATTCATCATGTGGAAGCACAATTGACATTAATGTCATTTAAAGCCATATTACTTAGTAAAAAAATGTTGCATAAGCAAAGGCTATATATGTCTGATGATCCAACACAATTGGTTAATAAGTCGCATTAACTAGTAGCTAGTTCAACCATGCTTCTAGTTTCTGCGAGTTAAATTTCACATCTTGCATCACAGTATGAGTTAATTTCCCAAACTCAATAGCTACAATATAAATTTTATTTCTATATGTGATAAGAATTAGGAACTACATCAATAAATCTACATAAACATGCATCCTTCATTCAATAACTCATTAATACATTATCTACTACAAGTAAGAATTAGCAGGATCTCGGAATTCCTGAATCAGATTTCCTGTTTTGTTCTATGGTCACACACAATAAGTTATAACAGGGTTGAGAAGTCCAAAAAGGACACACAATAACATCTAAGCACCACCCCCCTCCGCCACGTATTAAAAGAGATACTAAAGCAGTAGTAGTTGTTGTCTTACAGGAAAAATTCAATCATCCAATCGCCTTATACTTTAAGCAGCTGCAACTTGTTAGAAAATGCAATGGCAATCCAATCACGTTGTGCAGCAGACCACTGAATTTGATTAATCTCAGCTCCAGCAGAGTACATTGACATAGGATCAATCCCATTAGGCCCTGCAACAGTTGGCAACTCCCAAATGAGCGCCTGCCCATCATCCCCAGCAGAACAAATATGTCTACAACTCTGTGGAGCCCAAGCAATAGCATTCACACTCGCCTGATGCCTTTCCAACTCTGCCACGGGCATTGCTGGAGACCTAATATCTAAAATCACAATCTTATTGTTATCCATCAATATGGTAGCCATGTATCTCAAATCTTGCTTGTTCCAAGCCAACCTCAACAACGGAGTGTCCGGTTTTGGACTCTCATAAATAATTGTCGAATGTTCCTTATCCCTCAAATCAAAAATCCTAACTGACCCATCAGCAGAAACCGAAGCAAAAACCCCAGCTTCACCCCAAGCTATATCGTAAACCTCTTTGTCATGAGCTATCAGTTGGGTTTCCACAACCCCTTTTTCAACATCCCATATGGTACAAGTAGTGTCTATACTAGAAGTACCAATTCTTCTCGGCTCCACCTCATTCCAATCAAAAGACGTCAAAGGGGCACAATATTCACTAGTTTTATTGTTACTGAGAGTGAAAAGGGGTTCAATAGAAGTTTCACTAACATCCCATAGACGGAGGTAATCACCGGAAGAAGCAAGAATATCATTAGTCTTGAGAGAAGCAGAAGGATTAGGATGGAACATGAGCTTCGTAGGTGGATAAGGGTGATCGAAAGAGAGATTCGGAATAGGCTTAAGGGTTAGAGTATCTTCATCGAAGACCAGAATATCGACACGATTGTTGAACTCTTCGATAAAGCTCCCGACGGCAAGTCGACGGCGGCGGCTAGGGAGGGAAGAAGTGAAGGATGAAAAAGCCATAGCGTAGATGGGGTAGGAGGAGTCATATGTAACGGAATTTTCAGACCGTAGATGCGATTCTTGACTTGAATTCTCCATTTTTAGTGGAGATGAATGAAATGGAAGTTGAGTTAAAGTTTGTGCGTTATGGGTTTGGTGACACAATTGGAATTGGAAAACATTGTGTTGACCGGAAGTTCACTGGAAGAGAAGACAAAATTAGCGGTTGGTAGGATTGACCGGTCGCTTCCACAAGACCAAGGCAGAGTCATCTTTGGTGGCTATGGACGATTTGATCGGGAAGCTTCACGTCTTGTTCAGACCCCAGAAGAGTTTTACTTTAGTGAGACGTTTGGTCACATGCATCATGCTTGCTTTATGTCGAGAGTATTTTTAAAATTTCAAATCTCTTATATACGTGATTGCTTCATGTCAAGAGTATTTTTAGAATTCTAAACATCTGATTCTCAATTGAAGTCGTAAATGAACTTTGTTGTCATGATGAACAAAAGCATCGAGTCGCAGGAGTTGTTCCTTAAGTCAAGTTCGACCCAATGTTCAAAACCCAACATTCAGATCAATATACTCGATCCAAAAAGCCCACACAGTCATAGCCTATTACATTTCATCCGTACCATTCAGTTTTTTGTATATAGCATAGTATTTATTTATTCTTTTCTTAGATGCTTCTAGAATTTGTATTGGTGTACAAAATTAGTTACTTAAGAGATAAGTTTGTTAGCTCTTCACATTATTTTTACAGTTCTGCCATTTCGTATTAGATTAAATAGCTGATCCCAATTCAATGGAAATCACTCAGAAAATTCCCCACATTTGCCTTCACTGTTCTTCTAATTTTCTATATGGTATCAGAGCACCATTGAAGATCCTTTACTCTCCATATCTTCAATGACTAATTCTTCTACCACTGAGTCGAGTTCTCCCTCTGTTGTATCCAAAATTATGGATCAAAGCAGTCCCTATTTCCTTCATCCTTCTGATTCACCAGGGATGTCCTTGGTAAACTCCACTTTTGAAGGAAAGGGTTATGGAGGATGGAGAAGATCCATGTTGACACCCAATTTTGGCCTAACATTTTCAAAATTCGTAACTTTTAAGTTTTATTTATTTAATAGTTCAAAATATATTTTTTATAATTTTAAATAAGTTTATTGATATTTATCATTATTTGTCAAAATTCCAGGATTTTTTATCAATTAATTTTAACTACGTATTTTTTGTCACAGTCGGTTGACTACGTTCAAATATTTGTTCATTTTGATTAAATCGTTATTTCTGCTAAATTGTATTTTTCACATGTCGTTAGTTACGTTCATTATATATTTTAATACTCATTTTATTCGTTACATTTGTTAATATTCATTTTGATATTTTGCAAAGTCTAGAAATTCATTCAAATATGGATAACTTTTCATACGCAGATATTTTATTAAGCTAGTAATTTTAGCCCATAGTTTTAAGATAGTTGTATTGTACTATTTGTGGTTTTCAATTTCCTATTTATAGAATAGCTTGGTCATTAAGTTAGGTGGTGGATAAAATTTAAGAATAAATTTTCAGATTTTTTAGTCTTTAGAAATTTCTTTAGAGTTCATAATTTTCCGGTGACAAGCTCACCGGAACTCCGCCGGATTCCGGCATGTCCACCACCAAAACCCCGTTCATTTTATCATTTTTTTCGACCAACGACGACCAAACACCCGCCAGAAACGACACCAAGCAGCAACATTAACAACAAACCCATCTTCCTCATTTTTCCTCTACTTTCCGGTGACCACCGCAAGACCTTTCTTCTCCATTTCCGGCTAGCTCAAAGCTGGAACAACGTTAAACAAACCACCACCGTCGGAATCATTCAAACAACCGTTCAAATCAGCAAACCGGCGACCAACAGTCCCCTTCCCCGTTAATATTGCTCTGTATTTTATTGTTCAGGTACCACACCATGAGCTCGTGACCACACCGGATGCCACGAACCAGCAACTGATCAACACACCAGAAAACTCAGACCCAAAGTCGTTGCTAACAGATCATAAAACATCAACCAAACGACCTCCAGACCACACCAACAGCAGGTCAACTCCGGCGAAACCAAAATCGACCGGAGCTCTGACCAACAACAACTACAGCGAACCAGTGAGCTTTTAGCTCCGGCGGACAGCAAGCTATGAGCTTCGAAATCAGCGACCAACAACCTCCGTCTCCGTCAAGGTCTGCTTCTCGTTTGATCGAATAATTGTATATTACAAAATCCCGACCCTTTTTCTTTTTATGTTTGTTTCTTCACTTATTTCATGTTTTATTTATCTCCGATAATTTGTGTTTTTGTTAATTTTATAGGTTTTTTTTTTGTATAGATCTGACCGGATTTGATATTTTCCAATATTGTTCCCTCACTTCCCTGTTAAAATTTTACCTCGACTATCTCATTCTTTTGTTCGTATCTTTGATTATATCTATCTATTGCTACTTAGCCTAAAAATTCATATATGTGCCCCTTTGATTTTGATTAGTAACTGCTATTGTTTTTTTTATTATTATTTTTATATTGTTGAATTTTTTTTTTAATATTAATATTTCCTATGGTTGAAGATAACTTTACAGCTTAGACATTTTTTTTTTCAAGAACCTACACGTTTCTGTTATGTTGTGTTTGTTTATTTTATTTTATTTTTAATATTGCTTAATTTTAGTTTGTTATCTCTTTGTGTTTCTGTTAGTTTAATTATTGGTTGACTTGAATATTTTTGTTACTATTTTGTTTACAATTGTTTCAGTTTTTAATTTGGTATATATGTTAGTATGTTTTGTTAAGTTGATTTCGTTCACCTTATTGCGTTAATAGTATATATCTTTCATGTTGTCTTTATTTTATTTATCTATTTTTTATCGCTTTATTTCTTTTCGATCATATATGTGGCTTTAATCATGTTACTACAAGTTTTGTTATCATCATTTTTGTTACAATTATTATTGGTGGTGTTACACAATATTTTATCTTTAAGTAGTTTATGTGATATTGTGTTTACAAGTAAATTTGGCCAATGAAAAAATCTTTCCGTCGGTTTTCGAGGCCTCCCCATTGTAAAAGACGGAAATTTAGTTTAAGTCTATATATTTTGTATGTTAAAATTGGCCGATGAAGAAATTACCGTCGATTTCCAAGGCCTTCCTTGTTAATAAGACGGATTTTTATTTTTAGTTATTATTTAATTCATTTATTTTTATTGCATATGTATTTATTACTAACACTTTTATTAAGTGTCTTTACAGGTATCCGGAGTTGCTTCCCATTGAAGCTATTCGAATGAAGTTTGAATTATACTATTTATTCATTATTTTGTATATATTGACGTTAGGCAAACTTAGGCCGTTTATTATATTATTGTTTTATTTTATTACTTGTGTATATTGCATGTTTGTTTTAATTATATGTTTGTTTTTATCTCCTCCTCAATTTGAAAAAAAAAATGAAGTCAGTCGGGACCACAATTCTGGATTTCGAAGGATGCCTAACACCTTCTCTTCGAAATAACTTGAACCCCTTACCTAGAATCTAATGGTTTCGTAGACATTTTTAATTGGTTTCCTAGTTTTTCCTAAAATTAGGTGGCGACTCCTTTAAAATTCTTTTTATTCTTGAAATTATTTTAAAATCGACTTAATTGATTATTTTTTGAGTCACCGCAACGTTTCTTCCTATTTGAATAGAGTAGGGATGCAAACAATCCATACGCATCACTCTCTCAGCTAAAAATAAGTTGGGATTCACTAATGGAAGTTGCAAGCCCCATGCTGCCAGTCGTCCAGATCTGCAGTCATGGAACAGGTGCAACGACATGGTCACCAGCTGGTTGTTGAATTCACTCTCTAGGGATATTGCTGATAGTGTCCTCTAGAATAATCTTGAGATCAGATTTGGGAAATCAAATGGAGCCCAGCTCTTTCACCTGCAAAAAGAGATGAGTGATTTCTTCCAAGGATCACTCAACATTGCAGCTTACTATACCAAAATCAAGGGGTTATGGGATGAACTTGATACCTTGAACACTAAGGCCATTTGTTCTTGCGCTTGTGATTGTGGTGGAAAGGAGAAAATGGTGAAGGCACAACAAGATGAGAGGCTCATTGAATTCCTTATGGGATTGAGTGAGGCCTATGCTGCTGTAAGAAGCAACATTTTTATGATCTCTCCCTTGCCCTCTATCAGTCTTGCTTACTCTCTTCTCATTCAAGATGAGAAATAAAAAGAGATATTTGTTTCTTCTTATCCTGCAGGAAATCATTCATCTTACTTGGTGGCTGGTAGGAATGGACCACCTCAATATCCTAGACATGGGAACAGGTCTCAAACACCTGAATACAAGATTAAGAAGGGTAATTCATTATTGATTTGTTCCCATTGCAAGAAAGTGGGACATTTTGTTGACAAATGCTACAGAATCATTGGTTTTCCCAATGATTTTAAGTTCACTAAGACCAAAAGGGATCCAAATACGATCAGGAGCAATGTTGTGCTACCTTATAAATTACCTTGCTTTCCTAGTTCTCTTCCTAATTTTGCAGGCAATGCTGGAAATCAGTTGACTCAGGAACAGATTTCTCAGCTGGTTCATCTACTGAATCAGGCTAAGGTCACTCAACCAGATGCTAACCTTGCTGACCAAAGTGCTATAGTTGCTTATGCTGGTAACCCTTCCGTCTCATGCTTACTCTCCGTCAATTCTAAACCCTGAATTTTAGATTCGGGTGCATCTCAACACATGTGTTCTGATTCAAACATGTTTCATGCTCTTAAAGCTCTCTCTCAACCTATCAATGTTACTTTACCTAATTCCTCTAGTGTGAGAGTCACTCATTCAGGAATTGTTGCTCTTTTTCCTGATCTCTTTATTCATGATGTTCTCTATATCCCTTCATT
Source organism: Solanum etuberosum (assembly GCA_029582245.1). Taxonomy (NCBI): domain Eukaryota; kingdom Viridiplantae; phylum Streptophyta; class Magnoliopsida; order Solanales; family Solanaceae; genus Solanum; species Solanum etuberosum. The sequence continues at coordinate 24,403 of JAJONR010002313.1, read as the reverse complement.
CAATCTAAATCTCTTATATGTGCATAAGATATGCATTCAACTAGATTGTTTCATCAGTTTCTCATCCACTAATTGTGTTTTGCAGGGCCCTTCAGTGAAGAGGCCTCTGTTCTTGGTGAAGCTAAGAATGGTCTCTATCAATTATTCCCTTCAAGCATCAAGTCTCAAAGTCCTTCCAACAAAGCTGCAGTTTCTTTTTCTAGTTATAGTTTTTCCTCGTTTTCCATTTATGGCATGTAAGGTTGGGGCTTCTACCTGTTTCATCAATGAGCAAACTGTTTAATGTTTCTAAATCTTATTCTAATTATGCTTGTGACGTTTTCCTTCTTGCTAGACAAACCAAATTACCTTTTCCAATAAGTACTATCAAAACTAAGACAATTTTCGAATTAATTCACATTAACACATGGGGTCCCTATAAGAATCCAACTTATAATAGTTTCAAATATTTTCTCACCATAGTAGATGATTTTAGCAGAACTACTTGGACCTACCTTTTGAGTACCAAAGCTAATGTCTTCCCAATGCTGAAACAATTTATTTTTATGGTCCATAGACAGCTTAACAGCAAAGTGAAATCCAGCAGGTCTGACAATGCTCTAGAATTGGAAAAGGGAACCATTGCCTCTGAATTTCTTCTTTCTCAGGGGATTTTACATCAAAAATGTTGCATCTCCACTCCACAATAAAATGGAATTGTGGAAAGAAAGCGTAGACATCTTTTAGAAACCTCTAGAGCATTATTGTTCCAATCCAATGTTCCTATTTCCTATTGGGGTGAATGTATACTCACCGCTACTTTCTTAATTAACAGATTTCCCTCCAGGGTCCTCAATGGTAAAACTCCTCATGAAGTCTTGTTTGGTTCTCCTCCTAAGTATCATTTTCTTAAGACTTTTGATTTTCTTTGTTATGCATCTACTTTAACTCAAAATAGATCCAAGTTTTCACCTAGAGTAGTTCTTTGTATTTTCTTGGGGTATCCTCCTAGACAAAAGGGATACAAACTTTTATCTTTAGATTCTAAAAGGTTGTTTGTGTCAAGGGACGTCCATTTTCATGAATCTATTTTTCCTTTCAAATCCACTTCCTCCCGTCCTCCTATATTTTCATCATCTCCATCTCTTCTAGTATATGAATCTCCTTGTGGTGATCCCACTTCACCTAAGGATCCTGTAATCACCATCCCTCCAACCCAACTTGATGTTGTGGATTTTCCTGGTTCCTACATCCATGAACCTGGTTCACCAACCAGTTCCATTCAACCCGCTTCTCCTCCTTTTTCCATCCTTTCTCATTCCACAAATTCACCTCGAAAATCCTTCAGAACTCATAAGCACCCTGCTTACTTGAATTATTATTACTGTAATAATGTTTTCCTCACTGATCTTACTTCTTCTTGTTTCTCTCCTCCCATCCATCCACATATTTTTCCTTTCGCAGCTTTATCTTCTGCTAACCAACAAGTGGTCACTTCTCTTTCTCCTATTGTTGAACCTACTAGCTATGCCCAGGCAGTTTTGCACTCAGGTTGGCAGGTGGTTATGGATGATGAGATCAAAGCTTTGATTGCCAACAAAACTTGGGATGTTGTAGAGTTACCTAGATGTAAAAGGGCTTTACCATGCAAATGGGTTTATAAGGTGAAACATAGGTCTGATGGAAGCATTGAAAGACTTAAGGCTGGACTTGTGGTCCGTGATAATATTCAAAGAGTTGGGATTGATTTTACTGAGACCTATTCACCTGTGGTGAAGATGACAACAATCCGCTGCCTTTTAGCCATCGCTACTAAAAAGGGGAAGCCTTTTTATCAACTGGACGTGAACAATGCGTTCCTTCACAGAGACCTCAATGAAGAGGTCTACATGAAATTTCATGCAGGCTTGGATGCACCTGGTCCATCTCATGTATGTCGACTTAAAAATCCCTCTATGGTTTGCGTCAAGCTTCTCGACAATAGTTTGCAAGATTATCAGTTGTCTTACAATTCAAAGGATTTATTCCTTCCCTCGATGATTATTCTCTATTTTACAAACATTCAGATGGTCTTCACACTGTCATTGCCATTTATGTTGATGATATTATTATCACAGGGGATGATGCTGCCATCATCACTGGATTGAAATTATTCTTTGATGATGAGTTTAAGGTCAAGGATTTGGGTCATTTGCACTACTTCTTAGGTCTTGAAATCTTCAGGGAAGCTCAAGGTTTGATTATCACCCAACGGAAATTCACTCTCGAACTACTCACTGAGTTCGACTGTGCTCATTTACCTCTCGTCTCTTCTCCGTTGGATCCTTCTATTAAGCTTTCCTCTCACTTTGGTGAACTCATTGTTGATCTTACTGCCTATCGTCGTCTAATTGGTAAGCTCAACTACCTTACTCACACTCGACCTGACCTCTCATATGCAGTCCAACACTTATCACAGTTTATGCAAGAGTCTTGTCTTCCTCATTTCGATGCTGCTCTACGTGTGATTCATTACCTTCGCTTGAATCCTGGTCAAGGTTTATTTTTTACTGCAGAACCTTCTCTTTCTCTTCTTACTTTTTGAGATGCGGATTGGGGATCTTGTGTCGATTCACAAAGATCTGTCAGTGGTTTTTATATTATTTTTAGTGGTTCACCTATCTCCTGGAAATCCAAGAAACAAACCTCTATTTCTTTATCATATGTCAAAGCTGAGTATCGTTCAATGCAACGTGTAGTGGCTGAGTTAACCTGGCTCAATCGTCTTCTCCATGATTTGGGAGTACCTCCAACTCTCCCCATCCCTGTTCATTCTGATAGCCAGGCTGCCATACACATAGCCAAGAACCCGGTGTTTCATGAACGAACCAAACATGTCGAACTTGATTGTCATTTTGTTAGACAACAATTTCTTGCTGGTTTGATCTCACTTTCATATGTTCCAGCTCCATCTCAGCTTGCTGATCTTCTCACCAAACCCTTATCTGGTCCCTCGCATCATAAACTTCTCGGCAAGTTGGGTCTCGTTTCTCTTCCCTCCAACTTGAGGGGGGTGTTGACAATGGTGATTCTCAATTGAAGCATAATGGAGCAGTAAATGAACTTTGTTGTCATGATGAACAAAAGGACCGGGTCGCAGGAGTTGTTCCTAAAGTCAAGTTCGACCTAATGTTCAAAACCCAACATTCAGATCAATATACTCGATCCAGAAAGCCCACACAGTCATAGCCCATTACATTTCATCCGTTCCATTCAGTTTTTGTATATAGCATAATATTCATTTGTTTTTTTCTTAGCTGCTTCTAGAATTTGTATAGGTGTACAAAGTTAGTTATATCAGAGATAAGTTTGTTAGCTCTTCACATTATTTTTACAGTTCTGCCCTTTTGTATTAATTTAAATAGCTGATCCCAATTCAATGGAAATCACTCAGAAAATTTCCCACATTTGCCTTCACTGTTCTTCTAATTTTCTATAGTTTATGTGATTGTGTTCGAAAGTTTAATGTCACATTAAGGCTAGAAAATGTAGATAATTTGATCCTACATGAATAGAATTAAACTTTATCAAATAAACGAAACTCAATGTGGATAAAATATAGATAACGTCATGAGGTATTTAGTCAAATAAAGAAATGTGACCTTTCTGTAGACCGAAAAAAAAAGTGACATGATCAAAAGAAATACATAAGGCCATTTTTATATAATTTGTTGTGTCTGTATTAGTAGGGAACTTTGCATCTAGTTTAATTTATAGTCGGTGTAAGCAACTTGAGATAAAATAGTTTCTCCTTTAATTTGCTGCTTCATATATCTTTCTTGATCATTAATATGTAAAGCATTAAAAAGGGTTAGTCACTGACGATGCATCATATATATTTCAACTGCAACAAATATATAACAAAAGACAAGTGAATACAATTTACATCAATTTTCTGCTCTCTTTCTTTAATGGAGAATCACTAATTTTTCTTAATTTATAATTAATATTTTTCTGATCAATAGGCTTAAGTTGAGTTGATTAACTGAAGTTGTTATAACTATTGGGTAACAACTTGAAGAAACTGTAACTTAAGTTGGAAGTTTGTATAGTTGAAGTTCAATTTTATATAACTTAAGCTTAAAATGAAGAGCCCAAAATGGGCTATACATGCAATTCACCCGCTTTAAAGTGGCTAGAGCCCAACCATGGCCTTAGATCACAAATGGGCTAGTAATGTAAGGGCCAACCCGGAAGCCCAAACATGAATTAATTCGGGGGGGGGAGGGGGGGGCAATAAATGCTTTTTATTCCCTACACAGCTATCTTTTTGGAAAAATTGTGCATAATAGCAAACATTTAGCCTATATTAGGTACTATAGCTACAGTTTAAGAAAATTATAATTTGCGGCTACAGTTTTCCTAATTTTTGTTATTCTCCTGATTTGTATAATTTGTCTTATTAGCATAAATTCAAAATTTGTATAATTCAGTTTCTAATTGTATAAATTCAGAATTTTGTATATGCATACCTTAGCTATTTGTATTCGATTTATGAAAAATTCATAATAAATTACCTTGTTTGTATATTGGCAAGCGAAATATACAAACAGAGTTCTAAAAAATTCTTAAATGTATAAATACAGAACTTGTATATAGTTTCCTTATTTGTATATTCGCAGGCGAAATATACAAACCGCAGCCTCCATAGCAAACAGAACTATAGCTATGGAGCGTAATTATCGAAAATATAGCTACAGAGTCTTATTATGTCTATTATATTTGTTATTTCTGAAATTTTCTCCTCTTTTTTCAGTGCTTTCGATGGAACAAAATGAAGAACTCCTACGCAAATAGAAAAGACTGAGACCATCAACAAGCAACTTTGAATAACTTAAAACCTATTCAAAAAGAAATATGATTATGTATCTTACTAAACAATATGTGAGTCGAAGTTGAAAAATAAATATATCTCGAAGATTAAGTTGAAAAAAAAACTATGTGACCTCAGTGGAAGTTAAAAAGTTATGTTTTGTCAAGAATTACCTATAAAAATGACTTTTGAAATAAAAAATTGTGAAAGTCAAATATGCTGAAAAACTTCACTTGACATATAATGCACATTAATTTAGGACTGCATGTTAATATTTCTATTCAAATTAAAATAATATTTTATTTGAAATTCAAAATTAATACCAAACGAGGAAATAATATAAACTTTCTAGATGGCAATTGACAAGAATTCCAACTACTAAGGCTATTGAAACTTCATTTTAGACTGAATCAATAATATTGTTCCTTTATTGGTCCTCATCTACTTGTTATATATTTTTCTTGTTTATTGATAGTCAATTTCCATTTTATGTTGTGCACGGCACTTAAACGGACATAAATAATTATATTAATTAGACAACTTGCAAGTTGGTGCATTCAAGATATACATCAAGTATACCTGTTATACATCCTAGTAGATGCTAGCTAGGCAGGACTTGACACAATCTTTTAATTTAATCAGTTAGCAAATTTTAAATATTGCATATGATATATACAACTACCGTATTTATGATTACTCCTATGGTAGACGTCATTTAGCATAAGTCACTGCATGACTTCTCATCACCAACTAATCCCTAATATAATTTTCAAATAAAGAAGTAATGATTCATATGCGCAACATTATCTTGACTAAAGATAATGCTGAATCAAACTGATTAAATAAAAAAAATGAATCAAATTAATTAAATAAATCGATTTTATTTGAGTTTGGGTTTGGTTTAGTTTTAGAGTTTTAAAAATTGATAGTATTTGATTTTGATTTTGTTAAAAAGGTCAAAGAAATAATCGAACCGGACGGATAAATTATATACATATATTTTATTATTATACATGCATAGTATATTATTTTTTATAAACAATTTTAGTTATCTTATATATGTTTTCATCAAAATGTATTTATGAAAGCAAAAATTTTCAAGACGAAAACATTTATCTTATTGGTTTCATTTATATGAGTGTCTATGACAATTTTTGGTGGGACTAAGACTGTTGTCTCTTCTTTCTAGGCCAAAATGGTAAATTTTGAAGTTTTATTCACTGTAAATTTAGTGATCAAAGTTTTGTAATGTTAGTTGTTTTAACTATTTTTCATTTTGAATAAATAGTTATCTTTTTCCCCTCTTTTGAATGAATCGATTTTTTAATTTATGTGTATAGTTAATAACCGGACAATTGAACTGAAACCGATAAATATATATTATATTTTATTTGATTTTAATCAATAACTGACCCAGGAACACCCATACCTATAACTATTCTATTATACACGGTAAACTTTTATATATACTAATTATTAAGTAGCTTATAATTTGAAGTTTTTTCTTTTAAAAAAATATTTATCAACTATTTAAGAGGATGTCCGATAGGACTATTTTTTAATCCTTTTTATGGGAGCTCCCACCTTGATGACTAGAACTTACAATCTTGAAAATGAGGTGTGCTTACTATCCGAGCAACTCTCTCTTGTCGTCGAATGTCAAATTAAACCAATAATCACTTGAGATAAATTAGAGGTCTAGTGACTAATGCTATAATAGAAATAATGCAAGGTTGTCTTAAATTGAAAATGAATCCCTTATATAAGAACTCATAAGTACAATAATTAGTTCTGAAATTCTAGTTCTAGTCTAAAAAAGACGATGTTGTTCGACTTTGTGTAGTAACTTTCATTGACAAAAATAATGTAGATTGATAAGATGGTGCACTTTAATTAAATTCCTTGTAAGTCTAAATTAATTGTCTCTTTGTGGTAGGCTAATTAGTGACTATATATTGACTAATGACTAGCTAGAAAAATAAATTAACATATGTGACCATCTTCCTCTTATGATGGCTCAATATCCCTCTACTTTTAACAAAAAGTCTGCATTAGCTACTAAAATGCACCATTCAAAATTTGGGAGCTATGTCTTTTTCTTTTTAATTTTAATCTTCAATGATGAATCAAAACCTATATACAAGACTATTTCAATATAGGCAGGCACAAGTTTGAAATGAAGAAACGAACTTGTTTTTCGTGATAACTATTCTCCTTCGTACCAAACACACCCTAAATTATAATACTAATTTGGTTTTAAAGTAGCTCGATTCTTAGCTTGTTAACATTTCTTAAATTACACTCTTAAATAAATAAATAAAATAAAAAATTACACTCTTATTGCTATATTATGCATATAGAATTAATTAATTAATACATGTTTTAACCTAATTTTTTGGTTAAATAATGAAGTACTTTAGAACAATTTGATGTAAATGTTGAATACATTAATCAAATATTTACTATGCGTGGGTATAAGAGTCAATGACTCAATAAGTTTTTAAGTCTGTTTAGTCGAACTTTGCTAGAAACTACTGTTTTAAAAAACGATTTCAGCAATTTCCAAAAGTAGCAATTATATTTGACCAATTTAAATTTTTTGTCAAAATTTGTTAACAAATTATCTTTGACAACTTTTCTAAAAAATATCTTAGAGTGATAATTCCAAAAAATAGATTGATAATTCCAAAAAATAAAGTATCCTCTGGCTAGTGGTATACATTCAAAAAAAAAATAAAAAAAATCAGGATTCATTCATAATAATATTACTTCAATATTTATTATAAAACACTCTAATTATTATATATATATATATATTGTGTTGTGGTTTTCATAGTTGCAAGAAAAAAAAATTCCAAGAAAAGGTCCTCTCTTTCAATATCATAATTGAATTGACCAGGCCAGATCATGAGTGAATAAAAAAAATACATATAACTAATGTTAATGACCGAAATGTATCAAATAACAATGGAAAAAAGATTCCAACAATTAGACCTAAGGCGGAGAAGACAAGACTAGGGTTGTTCATGATTATGGTTAAAAAATCAAATCGAACTGCAATCCTAATCAAACTGATTAAAAAAATTGATATTTGGTTTGGTTTGGTTTTACTAATAAACAACCGCAAAAATAATCAAACCGAACCGATAAATTAGATATATGAATTTTATAGTTATTTATATATTATTCATAAATAAAATATAAATATTTTGTTAAATTTTAATTAACTCAAGTCTTTAACTTTATTATTTTCTCAAGCCAACGCTTAAATTTTAGCCCAACTATTACAATCTTAAGTCCAAGTCCATCAAAATCTTTACTTTAGTCTTTACCTACCTTACCTCACATAAGATAGTCACATTTTCTCTTAATTAAATCACTTTGTTCGTGTAATAATAACTCTAGTATTGCTTAATTGCTTAATTGAACCGACAATAACTTTCATATGGATTGTTCATGTACTAGGTGTTTATGTCTATCGAGATACGTATGTCATCAAAAAATTTATTACTTTTAAATAGAAAAAAATCAGAAAACCGATGATTTTTTTTTTTTTTTGTTTGTTTGGTAATATGGTTTGGTTTTAGAAATTTAAAAAACCGACTAGATTGATTTGATTTTAATTTTAACCAATAACCAATTCAAAACGAACCACGAACACTTTAGGACAAGACTACTGAACTAGGCAATCAAGAGCGAACGATGTGGCATACGTAGTTTTTTGAAAATTATTTACAGAGGTAGGGCAGAGGGAAAATACAAGAAGCGATAGGGAAAAATATTAATAAAAAATATTATTTACAGTTTGAATAGATTTGAGAGAGACATCCACACTAAAATAAATAAAATAGGCAATTATATTAAAAAGAGTAGTAAACAAATGAATTTATCAGAAATTATCTGTAATACCACGTGAGAAAAATATGAAAATTAACACAAGACCTTAAAATAAATTAGTATAGGACATAAATTTTTTCGAAAATCATTACACAACCAAAGAATTAAAAGGTTATCTAATTCTAATATCTCTATCACCATTTTGCTGTCGGACGGCGAAACCAAACAGACTATAAATGGCATTTCTTGAGCTTTTTGACTTCAATAAGAGGGAATTGGCTAATCATTACTATTACTCTATCCTTCTAATATATGAATCACATGTGAAAAATATTTTCAGAAAATATTTTTATTTTTTTTAATTAATGATTGATTAAAATATATTTTTAGAAAAATAAATTTCTGTAAAATAATGAAATTAACTTCTTACAAAAAATAAATTGTATAAGTGTTATTTCAAATTTATTGTCTACTCCTCTCCTATTCAATCCATTCAACTCCCACGCTTTGACCATCCCAACTCTGCCACGGCACCGTCCTCAAAACTTACTATTTATCCCGTCTCGCCTATTTTATTAAATAACATATAAATGCTCTTGAGATAATATTTATTTGTTTACTTATTAAATACTAGAAAATAAATAAAATTTTATTTGTTTTTAAAATAACAATTTCTGTGAAAAATATTTTCCTTCGTACCAAGCACACTTTATCTCAAAAAGCATATCATATATTTTTTATTTAGAAGTTATTTTATTTTACATGTTTCATTTTAGCAATAAGATAATATATAATGATATAAATAATTATAATTTTTATTAAAAAGAATCTTAAATTTCATACCTAATTAATTAAACACGGCTATAGCAATTGACAAAGTCAATATGACTTGGTCTCAATTTTTCCTTTTGTTTTCTTCTTCTTAAGATGGGCCATTTAGAGAGTGCTGTCGCAGTAGAATTATTTCAATTCCTTTTCTTTGCACTTCAATCCAAACAAGGTGGCGGTGCACTGTGCATTGTGCCCTGTCCAAATCACTCTAGTTTATTTTATCTCTCTAACACTTTTTAGAAATTTCGAATTTAAGATCTTAGGGTAAATTCGATACGGAGGAATTTTTTTTCTTGAAAGATGATTTTTGGGATGATAAATAAGTATTTTTAACTTATTATCTTATGTTCGATACTTAACTAGAAAAATATTATCCTAAGAATGTTTGTGCACAATCTAGAGAAATACTATGAGAGGTGAGGATCAAGACGCTAAGGATATGGATTGAAGATGAGGTGTGTTAGAGTCGGGAGGATGAAGGATATCAATGTGAATGTCACTTATGGAATAAAACTACATAAATTGAATTCATTAGACAAAGTATTTATCTAAATTTGACCCAACCCAATATATTTACTCTATTGGACCCTCAGTCCAACCCAATATATGTAGTGGTTGGTGAACCCCTTCTTCTTCTTCTGCCACAAATGTTCAGACAAAACCAAGCTTGAATGGAACTGCTCCCTTTGTTCTATTCAATGAACCAATACCATCGGAGTATATATATATACTTTAATGATATTTATATACTCTGATAGTATCAAACAGTCTTTCCACAGAAACACTACATCTTTCTCCTTGAAGCCATCAGAGTATATATATATACTTTAATGGTATCAAAAAGTAACTGAGTAGTATTTTCACTGAAGCATTGTTTCTTTCTCTTTGATACCATCAGAGTATATATAAACTTTGATGGAATCAAGCAATAAACACAAATTAATAGTTAAAAACAAGAGTATGAAAGTAAAGAAATAACCGCATGTAATTATTTTAATTGATTAAAAAAAATTTCAAAAGAAATTTTTCTCCGCAGTAAACACACCCTCCCAAGTTGCTATAACTAGTCGACATCAAATAGAACACGCAAAACATGCAGTCCCCTCAAAAATTGATTAGTATATATTCTCAATTATATAGACTCTTCATTCTTATTTATATATGACGTTCTTTTTAAAAGTAGATGGTCATTAATATTTATTATTTTACAAAATCGATACATCAATAACACTTGAATATGAAATTAATATACCCATAACTCACAAGTCATCAAATTATTTTAGATGTGAAATTAATGTGAAGGCTCAACATCATGTAAAATTAAGTTTTGTGCCAAAATTAGGAAAAAAAAAAAAAAAGAAGGATTGCTTAAATCCTTTTCTTTTTTTTTACAATCATGGTGTCCGAGTAGACTAATTTCATGGGAGACCTGCCACCTCACACCATCAACAGGTACCAAGTAACTCTGTCCACCAAGGCTGGGACAAATGAGAAGAATCACCTAATGTATTTTTTTGTATCCACTGGGTATTGAACCTCAGACCTTAGAGTTCCCAACCACTTCATTGATCTCTAAGCCACACATGGAGAGTAGGATTGCTCAAATCATAATTATCTATTTTATGAGTTAAAAACTTGAAATTAAAGTTAATAAATAAATATTCACAATAATTTTTAAATATTATTTCAAATATTTGGAATTCTATTCATGGTCAATCAGACTCTTAGCTTTTGATCCCTAACATAAGTCACATGTTATGTTTGCACACCCCAACTAATGAAAACATGGGGTGCCAGATTACCAACTAACTTATATAATAGGGATTCAATATTTAAAACTTATTGAATTTAGAATTTTAGTTTTTGAGGTTTAAGACAATCATATTAATAATTTTTATATTTTGATCATAAAGTATAAAATTAAATTAAAATTATTAAATTCGATCAAACTTGTCCGCGCCCAACTAATTAATATGAGAAACTGAGTTGTATTTTATGTAGTACAGTAAATCTCAAGTACTATTATTGGAAATCCTTTCTTGAAAATGACTTAAGGGGACCATTCCCTACTGCAATTTCTAAACCAATTTAGAAGGCGCGACTTTCCTTTTATGGTGCGACTATTCCTTTACTATTTGAAACTTGAATAACATACTTTTTATTAAAAAATTGATATCGAGTTTAAAAAGACAAGTAGAACAAACAAATTGAAACAGAGTCTACTGTGTGTTGTAACTAAATTTACTAGGTAGGAATATATAATTTAAAACATGAGTCTACTGTGTCTTGAAATATTTTTTCGAAAAGAACATGAGATTATTGAGTCTTTGTACAACGTACTACTAGAACCAACTTGTCAAATATTTTCACTGTTAATTGAAGTTAAAATAATAACGCATGTTTTGTTATTGTAGCAACATTAAAATTTAAAATTTTGGTGCCACGAGTAGTGTTGTATTGTGACATATATCATCCATATAATGCTCACCCAAAAAACACGTTTAATCCAATTTATACTTTTAAAAAAATAGGAGCCACATATGTAGCTTGTTATTATCTTTAGAGATCAGAAATAGAGGATGGTAATTTCATCACTCAGTTTCAGCATCAATGTTGTGGTGATATATCTATGGTAGTAAAGTATTGTCTATCGAAATTCTATATTTTAAGTCTGATTTAAAACTCCTCTTAGGTGAGGGGTGACTAGTTTTGAACTTGCAATCTCATGATACAAGTGAAGTTAAAAATTACTACTTCACGAAGTAAATTTTATCTAATAGAGTCCTTTAATTCATATTTATATGTTAGTACATTAATTTTATATTTTTATGTTAAAATAAAATTATCATATAAATCAATATTCGATAACATTCTTATTCGTCTTCGTATTCTAGATTTACCGATGATGATGAATGAGATAATATCATACCTACCACAAATTTTGGTGGTTGGCTTTTCAGACATCACTTACACGCGGTCAGTAGAAAGAAAGAAAGGGCTGTAATTAAAGTGAAATTGTTCAACCTCAGCCTAGAGTATTTACTTGGCTGTTAACGTTCAAGGCATTGCCTCATATATATTCACATAAAATAATAACATTGGCTGATATCTAATTAAAGAAAAACAATAATACATGTGTATTTCTTCTCTAATTAAAGAAAAAGCAGAAACCAATTATAATACATGTGGTTTTGTTTCACTAGTTATTAATACAGGAAAGAGAAGAAATATTCCTTAATTAGTCTTATTTATATTTTAAGTGATACACCCTATGGCCTTTGGGAATAGTTGATTGTGTGTCTGATCATCTTTATTTTGAATTGAAACACATGGATACCCCAAAACTCATTTGTTTTATTAATATTAGAACATCTAAATCTCAATATATAAATTTGAGTACACAAATGAATATTAAACTATTATACTACTAAGATGTGAATATACAATAATTAGTTATTAAGACCGTTTGTTTTTCAACATTTGAAGATATAAAATTTATTTTTTAGAGGAAATTAACAAAAAATAAAATATTAATTTAATTTAATATTATATTAATAATATATATATATATATATATGTGTCAGTTGATGATGACGATGACTAGTGATGGTGGTTTTGAGTGTGGATGATGTTGGCTGATAATAGTAGTATTGTTGGTAATAACTAGTGATAATGATGATTGTTAGTAATGGTTGATAGTGATGATTGTAAATGGTAACTAGTAATGGTCAAATATAATAATTTTCAACGACCAATGGTGCATGTTGTGCCTAGTGTGTGGTTAAGATCTAAATCTACAAAATACAAAACGAACTTAATGACTGAAATTAGAAGAATTAATTAAAATTAAGAACTTCATTAAGTAAGTTTGCATTTTATTTTTTCTTACTTTTAGAAATTGTTTTAGTTTTGACATTGAATGGACAATGGTGATACTATTATATAGTATTGTTTTATTTATTAAACAATGAACTCTATAAGGAAGGTTCCTAGTTCCATCCAATTAAGAGATGAGATAAATATTCCAAAGTGGAAATTACATTCTATATATCAAGAAAAGTTTTATTCCGTTCATGGCTCCTCATGCCTCACTAGGACAACATATGCTTAATTTTCTCCATACATCTGGAATCACCATTTTACTTTAATAATTTGCCTTTTATTTGTATTCCATTCACTTTTTATTTTTTCTAAAAAAAGTGATTCCACAAAAATGACAAGTTTTATCATTTTTAGCATTATCAACTAGTCAAGACTTTTGAGTTTTGAACTTTGTAGACCAAGTATATATATATCGGAATATATATGTAAGATTTTTGCATTAAATATATTCTTCTACCACTTAGATAATTAATTTTTCATGTTGAAACCATGGCAAATGCATTAGACTAGCTACTCAAGAAGGGTCAAAGGCAAGTGAATTAGGTCCGATCAAGATTATTTTTGTTTAGGGTGAATCGATAGAGTATGAAAGAAAACAAGCAAAGTAAATTAAACAAGGTATCAATGATCAAATATAATGGATAATATTTTATTATCAGAACTCAACAATTGTGTTTATTGGTGAGCATTTGAAAATTCTTTATCTAAATTTTCACTATTTGGTTCGGAGTGATATTCAAGGACAAGAAATATGTTCCCCTCTCCCCACATACAATACGGTGGCGCCATACCGAACCCAATGAACTTGACTCTTATACTATGTAAAAAGATGAATAGTGGGTCTCACTCAATTCAAAAGTTAGTTTACAAAATAAAGAATTGACTAAAATCAATATAAGAAGACTACACATCTCTTTTTTTATATATATATATGATGTGTGACTTTTCAACACCCTCACCTCACGCCCAATATTAAACATATGATACATGAATAATTTAATCTAGAAACAACGTTATCCATAAACAAATTAATTGAAAGAAATTTCACTCTGATACCACGGAAATGAATTTGATTCTGATGTGAAATACATATCCTCACATATTGACTATATATTGTATAGACTAATCCTTATTTATTTCATCACTCTTGCCCTAACAATTTTTTTCTAAAAAAATTATTTTTGCATTTCTCATTGACGTCGGCACATTGTATGAATCTGACCAGTCTAAATAGGGATGATCAAATCCAAGACAGGCACGTCGGTCATCATAATTTATTTACATTAACTATATAGCAGATTAAAGTAGTTTGTGATTGGTTACCTACTTAATTATAAATTAACTGATTTAGTAAGGTATATATGTAAGTCTTATTTTAAAAGTATTTAGCTTTTAAGCAAAGAAAATCTGATTTACCCTAGTGGTTAAAAGTACAAAGAATATGATGATGACGGTCAGATCTACAAATTAGTATATAGTACTCCGCTCATTTTAATTAATTTTTTTTTTATCTAATACAAGTTTTAGAAATTAAAAAGAACTTTCAAATTTTATGCTATTAATTAAAAGATATATATATATATATAATGTACCGAAATATTCAATAATCTTTTTATATTAAACATGTCACGTGAAAAATTAGAATTAAAAAATTGTCAAAAAAGACATCATTTAAAGAAAAATGAACAAATAAATTTAAACAAAGGGAGTAGCTCTATATTCCAATTTATATATCAAATTTTCTTATTTTAGTCGGTCCCATAAAAAATGAGACGTTTGTGATAAATATTTTTGATGATTTTATCACTCTCATCTATTTAGCAAAAAGTTCATAAAGGTGTATTCTTCTATTTAAAAATTTATTTATTTAAGAATAATTTTAAAAGAAGCAGTATAGTACTTATATACATTCATCTTAGTAATTCTTATTTAGCTAGAGAAATTCAAATGATATTTTACGAATATTAAATAGGTACGGTGACAGGGCACATGTTGGGAACTTGCCTTATGGACCTGTCTATATAACATGAACTTTCTCAGAAGGATGAATAAGAATATTGTGAACAGATCTTCTTCATTTGTAATTCACAAATTGTTAGTCCTTTTTTTTCTTTCAATTTAACTATATTTATGTGCTACGCCATATATAATATCCATAGATTCCATGGAAACGAAAGTTATTTCCAGCGGAATCCACCACTCTACTCTTCCTCAAAGTTACATCCGACCCGAATCCGATAGGCCACGTCTATCGGAAGTGGTCGATTGTGAAAATGTTCCAATAATTGACTTAGGTTGCGGAGACCAAACTCAAATAATCCGTCAAATTGGAGAAGCTTGTCAAACTTATGGTTTCTTTCAGGTTCTTATCGTTGAACTCATGAATTAATAGTCATTTTTCTCGATTATTAACGAAAAAAATTAATTGACTTCATGACTATATTTAGGTAATTAATCATGGTGTAGCAAAGGAAGTTGTAGAGCAAATGATAGGGGTAGCAGGGGAATTTTTCAATCTACCAGTAGAAGAGAAGCTAAAATTGTATTCAGATGATCCTTCAAAGACCATGAGATTATCTACTAGTTTTAATGTTAAAAAGGAGACAATTCATAATTGGAGAGATTATCTCAGACTTCATTGTTATCCTCTGGAGAAATATGCTCCTGAATGGCCTTCTAATCCATCATCTTTCAGGTAAACACCATTAATAAACTTTTTACTTGTCTTAATTACTTTCATTATGTTAATATACATTAGTTTAATTATCTTTACATACGTCAACCACTTTGTGTGTATAGTAATGCATGGGATTGGGAGTTACTGACTTGTATCGTATCAGATGTTGTTACGTATCTAAGTTGTTTACACGTACTTTAAAAAATATAATATTTAAAAAGTAGAACATGTGTCAGATGTGAGTCAGGTGTTTGTCAGTCATATAGAATGTAAAATTAATTTTAAAAAAACAATATCCCTAAACAAAACCTCACTATAAAATTAAAGAACTACTTAATATATAAAAATAATTGATTAGGGAGACTAGTAATAAATTATTTCATTCTAAAAAGGGTCAACTCACTCAAAACCTTTATTTATAAAAAAAATAAAAATAAAAATAGAAAAAGATGATTCTCTGACAAATTAAAACTACCTAATCTACCTAGCTAACCTTTCAATAATGTACAAATTAATCTTGACTTTTCTAGAATGCATGTTCTCTTTGAATGTCCCAACCATTTTAAATTTCTTTTTCCTTCTTTTTTCATATTTCAATTGAGTGTTTAAGAAATACATACTTAAAAAGGAAAATATTCAACGACATAATATAATTTGCAAGCAGTGCAATTTATCTTTTAGAAAATATGAAATTCTATTAAAGAAAAGGATAAATATGAAAAAAAATAAAATCAAATACCTATCTTGATTTTTGAGCAATTCGATTATTTTATACAATGAAAAAAATCCAAAAATTCAATTAATATGAAATAAAAGGGATATTAAGTTTGATTTTGGTCACCTATATTTCCTCTAGTATGTTCAAATATAGAATCACAATTGATTTTTTCATCGGGGTAGCCATGACCTAGTCAATAATTTTGGTGCTATTCCTCAACTTCCGATAACAAACCAAACTATAATAGCCACATAAATTAGAGTAACCATTATTCTTCACCATAAGGAAAAAATGAAAATGTAGAGTTTTGATTTTTGAAAAGGAAAGAAGGTAAATGTCAGAGATGACAGAAACAAGCATGTGAGGCCACATTTGACTATTTCAAGATGTCGTAGTGTTCCTTTTTTTTTCAAAAATAAAATATTGTCTAAAAATGAGCTAGTCTCACTCGTCGTAGAGTTTAAGAAAAAAATGAAGACTTTTAAAACTTGTGGTATAAAATGATTGATAGAAATTTGTGTGACTAATAATCATTTCATTAAGAATAAAATGAACATTTTAAAAGTTAAATTGTTACTTAATATAAAAATGTGTCATTCTTATAGGGATAAACTAAAAAGAAAATTAAGTCATATAAATTGGAATAGCGAGAGTATCATATAAATTAACTAAATATTACGTCATGGCTGACATATTTGATGACACTATCATTGTCGCTATATTTGTCCATTATTCGACACGTAAGCAATGAGTGCGTCACCCTAGTGATGACATCAATATGGTGACGTAAGCCGATAAAAGTGATAGGTGATGGGTGGCCTTAACTCGTGATTCGTGTCGACTCAAAATCGGATTCCTTTGACCGATTGAACCTTATCTTACTTTAATTAGAATAATTTAAAATTATATTTTATTTTTGAAAAATTATTATTTCTTTTTAATATATTATGTCAAGTTAAATAAAATATGACGTAGAAAGTAGTGCCTTTTGTTTTAGCATTAGCAAGCTCTACTTTTTCTTTCTTTTTTTGGTTAAATGCAAGTACTGTCTCTATTTGCTACACAAAAAAAGTACTTTTAGCCTCCTTAAATATTCACCCGGTCACTTTTTGTCAAACCAATTATAAGTTAATTATATTATATTTTGATACGAATTTGTCTTTTTATTATCACAAAGAGACACATAATAACCTCAAAATCAAATAACTTATCCCAATTTTAATTAGCTAATTTCCTTAAAAATTCGTTCATTTAATCCATCTCAGCCCATAAGTATAAATAAAAATATAAAAGTACTCAATAGTTGATAGATACACTGCCTTTGACCATTTCAGACCCATCATTTTCGTTCGCGTTGTGCAATTTCCCCACCTCCTTCCTTTCTAAGGGTACATATTCAATTTTTTCTGATTCTATCAATATATTGCATAATTTATCATCAATTTTTATATTCTGATGTTTGAATCTAGACCTTTGAATGTGGGTATAGATATTTTATACATTCTATGTACCTCTTGCTGAAAAAGTAAATAAAAGAGTGCTTAATAAAGAGGAAAAAAAAAGAAATTAATATACAAATCTTTTTTTATTGAAATTTCTAGATCACTTTTTTTAAAGTGGAGAATAGTCCAGAAGCGAATTAATTTAGTAAACATAATTTACTAGTATAACATGTTGCGCTATAATTAACACGAACAAGGACAAACAACATAAAATAAACAAGATAAATATAATATTCATAATTTTATGTACCCCATAAGAAACTGTCTCATCCCTTGAATTTTCCAATTTGTGTCTCCAAAAGGTAATAGTACCCTTTGACAATCTCGAAATGGTGAAAAACACAATAATACAGCAAATTTTCTATATAGTAGTAATAAAATATCAAGTTTCGACACCATAAGTAACTTATAATTTGTTTTTTTTTTTACTATATATTTTATCTTTATTTTAACCCATTATAGACTTGAAAGGATGTTTTGTTCTATTCAATTTTTCTTATGCAAAGAGATTTTTTTTCTTTCTGGAGTTTCTATTGACAATTACATAAAATGTTTAATTTTTCTGTTTTTATAATAATGAGTAATGATGACGATTAGTTTTTTTTAAATTTTAACAAAAGAATAAATGACGGTGCGTAAGCAATAAGAATCTGAAACATAAAAAATAAGAATATGCTGATTTTGTTGAGTTTCATGGCTAAAAAGACGCGTTTTCCAGGATTAATTTACGAATTGAAAGTGACTTGCAGTATAAATTCAAATGGCGGGGCCTTTAGTTCAATTATGGAGCATTTGATTAAACTTTCTACTTTAAAATAATAAAATATGAGTGGGGGTGTTGAATTAGAAAGCCAACACAGCACAAAAATGTTTATTCATTTCTTAGTGATCATCATTATAGTCACCATCAAAATTGATCCAATTTTACATTCCATTAATTAATTAAAAGCAAGTAAATTGTCAATGCTAATTTGCGGCAGGTTTCACGCGTTAATTAAAGTGGTGTTTGATGTTTGTATATCTGTTAAGCTTCTAGATTAGCCGACATTATTTCTTTTCCAAGTTTCTTTTGGGTAAGAGTTGTTGGGACTTTTGAATAGCGGGGAAAGAAATATACTTCTTCCATCTCAATACGTTTCGAGTTAATTTGATTGATTTTTAAAGCTAAACTAGATTAAATCAGTTCAATATTTTAAAATTATAACTATAGTTGATTCGCCTTTCTTAGTTTGAACTTCAGAATATTGTGTGTTACTGTTAAATTATGTCGTGCCCTTAGTTCCATGAACAAAATGCATAATTATCAAACTGAATCATTCAACCAGTTTCCTAATATAATTTGGACATAATAATGCCTCGATATCTATGTAGAGTTGTGAAGAATATTAGGCTGATGGTTGAGACTTAGCCATTCTTGTTAAGTAAAGCTGAGACTACGCCAAACATAGCTTAGAGGGATCTAACTAGATTGGGTGATATAATAGAATTCTCACTACTTTTTTGTCAAATAAAATGTAATGCATCTAAATTTTCTTTTTTATTTTAATTTGAAGAAGAATTTATCTAAATAGTCGTTGTTACAGGGAAATCGTGAGCAGATATTGCACGGAAGTTCGACAACTCGGATTCAGATTGCAGGAAGCCATAGCAGAAAGCCTGGGCTTAGAGAAAGAGTGTATAAAAGATGTATTGGGAGAACAAGGCCAACATATGGCTATCAATTTTTATCCTCCATGCCCACAACCAGAACTCACTTATGGGCTTCCGGCCCATACCGATCCAAATTCACTCACAATTCTTCTTCAAGACTTGCAAGTTTCTGGTCTTCAAGTTCTTAAAGATGGTAAATGGTTGGCTGTCAAACCTCAACCAGATGCCTTTGTCATTAATCTTGGTGATCAATTGCAGGTAAATCACAACTCCTTGCTGTGTGAGAGGTATAAGATATAATTGTTTGTTCACCATTTATACTCAGTTCACCTAAAACATAACAACTACTAGGTCACTTTTTTATTTATTAAAGTGCGACAAGTAATATGCAAAATAAGTTAAATTTGAATCTAATACAATGGTGATTGTGCAGGCAGTAAGTAACGGTAAGTACAAAAGCGTATGGCATCGAGCTATTGTGAATTCAGATCAAGCTAGGATGTCTGTGGCTTCGTTCCTATGTCCGTGCGATAGCGCGAAAATCAGTGCTCCAAAACTCCTGACAGAAGATGGATCTCCAGTAATTTATCAGGACTTCACGTATGCTGAGTATTACAAGAAGTTCTGGAGCAGGAATTTGGACCAGGAACATTGTTTGGAACTTTTCAAGAATTAAATTGGAAGTCGTTTGGTTCATGGGATAAGGTGAGATCTCCTTGGGATTAAGTTTAGAATTAAATTTATATTTTGTTTGGTTGAGGGTGAGATAAATCTATACATTCAATCAAACAGAATATAAGTTTAATCTCAAACTTAATCCTGGATATCCCATCTTCTCCGATCCAATCAGACTTAGCATTATTATAATCCCAATATAATTTAGTGAGCATACCAAATGACCCTGAATCATAAGTAGTACTACCTATTTTTAAAACCCACCATTTTAATGTCTTTTTGCAGAGTTGCCAGCATTTTCAGTACCTTTTTGTTGTAGATTCGAGCTATAGTTATGGGGTGGGAGTTATATCATCATTGCCTAGCTGATTTACCCAATTACATGACTACAATGTTTTGTTAATGTCAAGTAGTATTAGCAAAATCTTGTTGGAATTAAGAGGAATAATAAGTTGTAGTAGTAATTTCATTGTTTACTGTATTTGTTTCCCTGATTTTACTTCTGTGGAAGTTTGCGTGCACCGTATGAGTTATTAAAGACTGTGATAATAATAAAACATCGATGTTCGTTAATCCTTCAACAGATTGGAGCAATGTTTACTCATCTTGGTTATGCTGGTGGTAAATTCTTTCTACTTTTCTCTATCCTGCTTCTTCATTCTATTTGTTAAAGAAAATAAAAAGATCCTGGCAAGTACCAAATTAACAAAACAAAAGCTATTCAGTGAAAAACTTGCAATTGGCAAAGCCGCTAGAGAGATTTATATGTTTAAAATGGGGCATGTGAACTCGTGTTTTCTCTCTAAAATTAGGTATTTTATGTATATATTATATAAAATTGGTATAAGATTATATGTTGGCACTCATGCTACAAGAAGACTAAATGGTGCACTTGGTTATATGTTACAATTATTTACCTTGATAACAAGGGATCATATTCTACTTAATACAATTTTTTCTTCTGTTTCTTTTAGTGGTGCACTTATGTTCTAGAAATTCTTTGATCCATCTAGGCGCCTCTGCTGCTGTGAAACAACAAACAATGTCGTTGTGAGAAACTAACTTGAAACAACAAAGCCATAAACAATACTAGTATTTTGCTGTTAAAGGGCCATGTTATCTAGAGTACCAAATTAACAAAGCAAATAGAGTAAATTTTAGGAATAACAAACATAAAAATCATATTGATTCAATTGTATACGAATTCAAATTTTATGCAGATATACAAACACAATCATTGATACATATACATAGTAGTTACATATATATAATTACCTAACCGATATACATATATACAATTTACCTCTCTCCATTCTCTGCCCTCTCTCCTCTCCCAGTTTCACTCGCCACTCTAGCCTAACACAGAGAACATATACATATGCAAACGCAATGCGCAAATAGCTATAATGCACAATTTTTCCAAACAAATACTATTCAGTAACATATTTGCAATCGGCAAAGCCACAGCCCACAGGCCACGGCCCACAATTACATGTGCCAAGGCCTAGAAATGAGCAAGTTGGACCATCCGACGAAAGACTGCGAAGCCCATGCATCTTCAAAGTACATGAGCCATTGCCAAAGCCTTGATGTGATAATTTCTACTTACTCTTTTTCGCTTCAATTTGTTTCTTTTGGGGCAATTCTTTAGTTTCGACTTTTTACATTACATGTTTAAAATCACATGTGTTGACACCCAATTTTTGGCCTAACATTTTCAAAATTCGTAACTTTTAAGTTTTATTCATTTAATAGTTCAAAATACATTTTTTATAATTTTAAATAAGTTTATCGATATTTATCATTATTTGTCAAAATTTCAGGATTTTTTATCAATTAATTTTAATTACATATTGTTTTGCACAGCCGGTTGACTGCGTTCAAATATTTGTTCATTTTGATTAAATCGTTATTTCTGCTAAATTGCATTTTTCACATGTCGTTAGTTACGTTCATTATATTTTTTAATATTCATTTTATTCGTTACATTTGTTAATATTCATTTTGATATTTTGCACGGTCTAGAAATTCATTCAAATATGGATAACTTTTCATATGCAGATATTTTATTATGCTAGTGGTTTTAGCCCATGGTTTTAAGATAGTGGTATTGTACTATTGGTGGTTTTCAATTTTCTATTTAAAGAATAGCTTGGTCATTAAGTTAGGGGGTGGTGGATAAAATTTAAGGATAAATTTTCAGATTTTTTTAGTCTTTAGAAATTTCTTTAGAGTTCATAATTTTCTGGTGACAAGCTCACCGGAGATCCGCCGGATTCCGGCAAGTCCACCACCAAAACCCCGTTCATTTTATCATTTTTTCCGACCAAACCCGCCTAAAACCGACGCCAACAACAACAAAACAACCACAAAACCAACCAGCAACCGCCGGAGAAATCACCCAAAACTCCACCTCTATTCTCCTCACTGCCACCGGAAAACACCACAGCAGCCACCAGACCTCCCTCTCCCTCGAACTAGTGGCTCCGGAAAGCCTGCGAGCTTCAAGCTCCAATGAACAACAGCTAACAGACCCACAACCACCACTCCGGCGAACCCCGACCAAAACCCTGACCCAAAACCATCAAATCTCACTCCAAACCGGTCACCAAACAGCTACCAAACGACCACCAAACAGCTACTAAACAACCACCAAAACATAGCCACGATCTGGTTTCTCCAAACTCCGGCAAACGAAGTTATCAGTGAGCTCAAAGCTCACCGAAACACACCCCTCTCCTCCGCCCTCTTTTTCCTCGTTCCAACAACAACAACTTCAACCAGCAGACCCATCCCCGTTTTCCACATTATTTCCAGCGAACTAGCAACCCAAAGGCAACCAGAAACAACCGCCTCTTCTCCTTCCTAACGCTGCTCCGGCGAAGAACGAAGCTCCACCATCGGAGCAAGCCAACGAACAACGAGCAACCAACATCGATTCCGGTGAGCCATAACAACAATAAATGACACATCTCTGGTGACCTCCTCGTTTTGCATTTGGTATATGTTTAAAGCTTTTTGTTATATTTAATTTTGATAAACATTTGCTTTTGGGCTGATATTGTTCCATTCTTGTTCTTATTTTGGGTGTCGTTTCACCATATTTTGATTCCATAGTTGTTCTCTTTGACTTATTTTTTTCTAGTTTGGACTGGTAGTTTATGCTCTGTTATTTTTGTTTTGGTTTGCACAGAATCTGAACATCTTTTGTTATTTTTATTGATGAGGTATTTTGTTATTATTTGTTATTTTGATGTTATCTGATCACTACTTTATTGTTAATTTAATATTATTTCACCTTTTGGCACTTTTTATAATATTAATGATGAATAAATTTCATGGTTACTCTTTCGTTCTTGCTGTTTCTAAATTATATCATTATATTCAATGTTACTTTTTCTTACTTTGTTAATTTATCGTTTTATTTTTGCTGTTAGCTTTTCATATTAATTTGCGCACAACTTTTAATGGTGATTTGCATATTTTTTAGTTTTAGATATTAGCTAATACATTATAAGTTAAAATTGGCCAATGAAAAAATCTCTCCGGCGGTTTTGGAGGCCTCCCAATTTTAAAAGACGAAAATTTAGTTTAAGTTTATATACTTTGTATGTTTAAAATTGGCCGATGAAGAAATTATCGTCGATTTCCAAGGCCTTCCATTTTAATAAGACGGATTTTTATTTTGAAGTTATTATTTGATTTATTCATATTTATTTATTACTAACACTTTTACTAAGTGTCTTTACAGGTACCCGGAGTTGCTTCCCATTGAAGCTATTCGAATGAAGTTCGAATTA